>JBCAUG010027787.1:0-24654 GCA_038406175.1 Haplosyllis leylae
GTCTAGCCTTTGTTTACAAACAAAGCAAGATATAGTTCGTTTGTAGCCGAACTGTGTTTTTCCAAATAAATACAGTTCGCCTACAAATGAACTATATTTTTTTCCCGAAACTCATACCGTAAACTCATACTCATACTCGCAAGCATCGATCACACAAACCTGCTTGGCATTTCAGACCTGTTCTGTCAGGGGGACAAACGCATGTAAATGTGTTGATTCCATCGACACATGTAGAACCAAAAGCGCAAGGTGACGACAAACACTCATTGATATCTGTAAACAACATGTCCTATTGTTCTTAAAAAAATCCAAATAAAACCCTATATTTTTGACTTGCAAACCAATGGCTTTAAGGCTCGTTCACACTGTGCGTTTTTCCTGATTGCGACTGCGATTTGTTTTTGCTTACAATGGGCTGTATAGGAGTTGGTAATATTGTAGCAGTCACATAGTGTGCACAATTCCAACGAGTCCTGTATAACCCATTCATTGCAATAAGAAAATTCGCAGTCGCAATCAGAAAAAAACGCACAATGTGAACGCGCCCTTAGATTAGGACTTGCGGATCTGTGTGATTTCAGAACTTACTTATTCTGCAGTCAGGACCAGCAAACCCTGGTAAGCACTGGCACAGGTAATAATTTAAGCCATCCAGACACCTTCCTCCATTGTAACTGAAAGACCCAAACCAAAGCGTATGTATGAGCAGTTAGCCAATTAGCCCAAGTCATTTTGCTTTGCTTTGATTTTAATGTGATGTAAATTTCTTTAGTCATGATTCTGATTAAAGCCTTGTTTACACGTACCGACACCGAAATTCGGTTCGTTAAAGTGATAACTTCGTGTCAATTGTTGACAGGTTGAATGGGTGTAGAACCCATCACTATTGGCACAATGGGTCGAATTTAACTGGTTGAACAAGGTTTAAGACTCATTAAGATGTACCATTAAAATCACTGTTATTTTTTGTACCGTTTAAAAATGGGTACAATGTACTCCTATGGTACTGTTTACCATAACATTAAAAAAGATTAAAGGTGGTGCTCACAAAAACGACAAAGTTGACGGCAAGTGTAAACGAACCTTAACGAGAAATACTGGTTATACGCACCACGGATAAGGATTGCAGTTGTTTGTATCGGTGGCACAGGTCGGTCCACTGAAGCCATCTTTGCACAAGCATGTGAATGTGTCTCCACTATTAACACAAGTTGCGCCATTGACACATGGATTTGAAGAACAACTGTAGTTTGTGGCTGCAACATGGACATTACTACAAATTGAGTAATTTTGTGACATGGTAATCATGTGCGACGTATCTCACTGGTATGTATGTCTTACAAAGTCGAAGACATTGGCTTCGGAAGACTAGAACATTTCCTGCAACATATTTTCAAAAAAAAAAAGAACAGACGGAAACTTACGAAGTTGGCAGGTGTTCCCATTGTAACCAAAGGGACAGTGACAGCCAAAAGTCGTTCCCAGGTCAACACAGGTGCCACCGTTTGCGCATGTACCCGAGTCGCATTGAGTTCCCACTGAAACGATGAATTGAAAAATGACTGTTGTAAATTAAACATTCAGAAAAAAAATGAACAATTTTTCGGTTTTACTACATCATTGTATCCCGAAATGCCTAGTACAAAGACATTTGTGGGAGAGCAATAGAAATTCTACAACGTGCTCGCATTTGTAAGTCTGATTGCTGATTAAAGATCATAATGTACACTTATATTTAGCATTCCCGATTTTGTGGTGGTTATTGAAAATTAAAATTTAAACTTCTTTAAATTAATATGAATCACGAGTCATCGACACGAACCTTTTGAATCCGTGTCAAACTAGACCATTATTTTTTTTTTTTTTGCTTTAATTTATTTGGATCAATCCTATCACTGGTACTCACGCAGCTTACAGGTTTTGCCCTTCCAGTTACCAGAACATTTGCAGGAGAAATCCGCAACATGGTCAGTGCAAGTCCCGTTGTTGCGACAAGGATTGGGGCTGCAATCGTCTACATCTGTGGAATTAGAAGGATCAGATTAAACTGAGTTGTTTTCCCATTGTACACCCTACGGATACAGACTATGCCACTACAAATTTTTACAGGAGGGATATTTTTCTTTTCTTGTTAATTTTTGAAAATGTGTTTGGGAATGGTCACCCATCTAAAACAATTATATTCTACTGCTAAACAAAACTTGGAATGCTGCTTGTAAATTCAGGACAATTTAATTGGGATGACTGGAAGTTTGTCAATTTTCTAACTGTTGTATTATATTTAAATATTTCTATTTTAGATTCCCTACCAACTGCAAACATATATTTGAAAAATGATTTACAAGGAAACACATTCTTGCCAATTTTTGTTTCTTGAAATTAGTCCCTATCAAAGTCGGTATCCGCAGGGTGTTGTCTGTCCTTGAAAGCAAAATTTTAATTTGGTGACTATTTTTTCCCTCTGTAGCTATTCGTCTACCCAAGCGAAATTATCTGGAGGAAAGTGAGCTTACTGATATGGCAATATGTTCCCTCCCATCCAGGCGCACACAAACACGTAAACTCAGCCACACCGTCCACACATGTACCAGAATTCTGGCACGGATTACTTGAACAATCGTTCAAATCTGAAAAGAAAGAAAAATAAAATTGCCATAACCACAAGGGAAGGTTTTCTGTAAATGGTCACGAAATCCAACACAAAAAAGCCAATGGGTTCCGTTGGTACCTGTTATTACTGTTTTAACCAAAGTTCACAGCTATTATTCAAAATGATCCACTGACTGCTTTACATAATTTACAAAGACAGAAATTTTGCATTTATAAACAAAAAAGTCCTCCTGTGTGACAACGCAAGAGGCGTACCGCCCGTGCCGTATCCTGTCTGTGGCATTTCCTGCCGGGGGTGATGATGGGAATGGGGTGGGGGGACTACCCTGTCCTGGTCCTGGCTGGTGGGATGGGGCATACCCTGTCCTGGTCCTGGCTAGGGGATGGGTGGGGGCAGGGAGGAGATGGGCAGGGGTACCCTGTCCTGGGCCTGGCCGGAGGGTGGGGGCAGGGAGATGGGCAGGGGTACCCTGTCCTGGGCCTGGCCAGGGGGGCAGGCGGGTGAGATGTGGGTGGGGGGGGCAAGAATGGGGGTACCTGTCCTGGCTGGGGTACCGTCCTCCCCCGCCCCCCTATGGAAGGAAAAACAAAGTGAAAACATTACCTTCCCTCGTACTTCGTAAGCCGGCGGTAATTATGAATCTATGTCCAATTTTAATCAAGGTAAGTCCTTACTGATTTGGCAGTAGGTGCCGGTGTAACCTCTGTCACAGTGACAGGTGAAGGAGCCCTCGGTGCGACTGATACACTCTCCGTGGTCTCCACATACTCCCGAACTGATCAGGATCGAACCTCCTTTCGTCTTGTTGGACGGAAGCGAAATCGTGCAGCTATCTTCAACTACAAATTACGAAAGCGAAAAGTGTCGTAATGCTGCCTTCAACATTTAAGGATCAGTTTACATCAAGCGTCAGCGTCAACCCAGAGTCAACACTGTGATGACGCTTGCGACATAGCTCTCATTGAAATCAATGGAGTCGCTGCAAAATGGGTTTCCATTGATTTCAATGAGAGCTGTGTCGCAAGTGTCATCCCAGCGTTGACGCTGACGCTTGGTCAAAAAGGGCCCTTAGAAGTGACATTTTATCAAAGTTATTTGAGCCCAAAAGCAAAATTGATATCACCCTCAAGTTCATCCGAAAATTGTAAGATCATTGGCGCGTAGATCTTACTTTGACAAAGATGATGCTTGCAGTAGTCCTTCTTGAGTGAACAATTTTTGCCTTCAAAGTCTTTGCTGCAGTGACAGTAGTAGTCGCCCTGAGCCATGTTGAAACATCTGGCACCGTGTTGACAAGGGTTTGGAGTACACTGGTCCGTGTCAATCTCACATCTGTGAAAACAGGGAAGAACATTTTGATCATATGTTCAACTGCATTACTGCAGACAAAGCAACCACTGCAGCAATGCACCAGAGAGAGTAAACTCAAAACCTTTCTACAACAAGGAACACTTTAGAGTTTTTTGCAGATTTTTGAAAAAGACGACATCCTATAAGACATCCATTTTGTCAAAAATATTGTTCAATTGGTTTAAAGTTGTGGCATAGTATTCAAAGATATATATCTGGAAATGGCGCGATATTTCAAGTCGTTCAATTAGAGCGCAGCCGACAGAATACAGCTGTGCTAAACAGTACGCGAGTACGGTCAAAAGTAGCGATTTTGCTTCTGCACGGGTTATATTCAAACGGAACTTACGACTTGTTGTCTCGGCCGAAAATGTCAAAATTCAGTACTTTTTCAAGAAAATATTCAATTCCTATGTCTATGTTTCAGCGGATAATGACACAATGAAAATTCAGAAGAAAATTTAGTGTGTAAATTCCCATATTTTAGAAAATATTGTGAAATAACCAACATCTCATGATCTAAAGTCGCCATTTTACAGTTTTGTCACTGTATTTTCTAAATTACAGACTCCACAAGTAATATCTTCCAGAATTGTTTATTGCATCATAATCCACCGAAGCATAGACATAGATATTGAATATTTTCCAAAAAAGTACTATATTTTTATGTTTTCTGGCAAGACAACAAGTCATGATTTCTGTTTGACTATAACCCGTGTTCAGCCGTATATTCATGCAGTAGCGTGGGACAATAACTTAAGCACAGTTACAATATTGCTCACCTCGGGCCACTGTAACCATAGGGACATGAACAGAAGTAGCCTTCGATGAGATCAGTGCAGATCCCTCCGTGCAGACAGGGAGCGTGCGCACAGTCATCTATGTTTACTTGACATATGGCACCACTGAAGCCTGGACGACACTGACACTCGAACCCTGCAACTTTGTCCTGAAAAGTTGAAATTTTGCTGTGACAATCTCCTTTACTTGGTAGCAATACGGTAAATTTTAGAAATCAATCAATTATCCAGAAATGGGCGATCTAATTTGAAGTGTGCTTTGTAAACCTTGAGGAGTGAGGACCCATTTACACCAACAGTCAAGGTTGATGCTAGTGATACAGCTCTCATTGAAATCAACCCATTTTGGAGCAACTCCATTCTTTTCAATGAGAGTTGTGTCGCCAGCATCACCTCAGCACTGACTCTGCGTTGATGCTGACGTTTGATGTAAATGGACCCTAATAGCCTTGTGAAAGAGAGCATATTGTGGAACTTCTATTGTTGTCGCATTAAAGTTGATATACTTTTGGATTCAGAGAAGGAAACTAAATTTCAGATTTAAAATTAATATGGTCAGGGGGGTGATACATGGCCGAACGCATGCTGACTGCCAGATTTAAATCTGTCGACATCTGCTGCACCAATCATGACTAAGCTTCAGACTTTCTTGATAAATCTAACAGACAAACAAATCTTGCTGATGGTACTAAAATTGAGCTTGTAAATTGTTGACTAACATGTATAATTTGCTGAAGATTTTTTTTTAAAAATGGAAGGTTTGATGGAAGTTGAATTTATGCACTGCTGAATTTGCATTGAACAAGTCTATGCGCACCACCTGCACACATGAGCGCACCACCTGCGGGCGGCCACGTATCACCCCCCCCCCCATGTTTAAACTTACAATACAGGTTCCTCCATTCATACACTGATTGTGACAATCATCTATATCTGAAATACAAGAATTTTTGTGTTACTAAATTATCTCCAGGACAAACTCCCATCTCATTCAAAACGGAAGCAGTCATACAAAAACCCAACTCAATTATTTCTTACGCAACCGCAAAGAAAGAATTCATGAATACATGAATTAATGCACAAGTGTTTATATTTGTACAAATGTTGAAACAATTCATGCCCTCAACCCTTTTTCGTAATCAATATGACGATAATATATTCATAGGCAGAATTCCACCTAATCAACTCGGATCAAATGTTCAAAATTACATCCAATGGCACAACTATTATTGTAGGAGGCAGGATGGTCTACCTTGTACGCTACTGTTTTCAACAAGAATAGCAATAACTTGTAAAAATAATTGTAAACACATAAAATTATGGATCCGCTTTCAAAGCAAAATCTTACCAAAGCACCGGCACCCAAAAATTTACTTTACTGACTTTCATACATGATAATTTTGTTTACTTACGAAAAAGAAAACCGCAATCAGCAGTTATTTTAGGATGAGATATAATTTTGAAGTGACCACAGGATTATTTTAATCCTGGTCTGGTTTCAACTTTAGGGCCCATTTACACCAAGCGTCACCGTCAATGAAGCGTCAATGCTGCGATGGCACTTGCGACACAGCTCTCATTGGAATCAATGGAAACAGAAAGAATTGCTGCAGAATGGGGTTGCAACCCATTTTGGAGCGACTCTATTGATTTCAATGAGAACTGTGTCGCAAGCGTCATCGCTGCGTTGACGCTTCATTGACGGTGACGCTTGGTGTAAATGGGCCCTTACTGGTCAGAAAAAAATACACAGATTGTGGTTCTACTTCACACACTCCTGCCATCATCCTATTCATCAATTTATTTTTTTGCCAAAAATCACTTTCACCAGTTAATTTAGACCAACTTTTATCTTGATCTTTTATCTCTTTTATCTTAATGCATAACATTATGGTGGTGAAGTGCGTTTATTATTCATTGCACTCGGAATCCACTTGAACGAACACAGTTCGGTGAACACAATGAAGTGTCCGGACTGTCCCTTCAAGTGTTCCCACATCTGTGCGACCAAATCTTCAAATCCACATCTGTTTCCTCCTTATCACTTACAATGGGTTTTGGAGTCCGAAATCAATGATGGGTTGTCTTAATCTTTGATGCAGAGGTGATAACGTTTCCACATTTTTTTTCGATCTATTCCGTAGAATGCATGAACTCAAGGGTGATAGCATTAGTTCTGCGAGGGGAAGGAGGGAAGCGATACATTTTGCAATACACTGTATTACTCTTTTTTTAATATGTCCATTAAAGTGAAGATTATCGTGAATGCAAACGTATTAGCAATCCTTGGCTGTGCATTTAGCTTTCTTTACATCTTACGTATTACAGTAGGATATAATTTCAGTGGCGGATCCGGGATTTCTGGGAAATGAGGAAGGCAAAATTTCTCAAAAACTGCATTGAATAAAAGAAATTTGGATAAATGGGGAGGCATGGGCACCTTCCTGAATCAGTCAGTGATGATTACTACTCAGACTCTTATCGAAACTTACTGATGTCACAGTTTTTGCCGGTCCAACCTTTCTGACATTCGCACACATAATCTCCCACCAGATTGCGGCACTGCTCGGCGTTCACGCAAGGGGAATCCTGGCACTCGTTGGCGTCTAATTGGCACCGAGATCCCTGTGAATTTAAGTTAAAATAGATTTTTAATAAATGCAGGAATTATTATCATATCAACTCTATCCTCCCTATGTGAACCAACAAATCGGGTTCTCAGTTTGCAACTTTGGTGAAAAGGTAAGTTACCACAAATGTGGGAAAGGGGGTTATATGTTGCCCTATCCTCCGGGTGGAGGGGGGAGGAGCCTATCCCATGAGGCAATGTGACCATAGGTGGGAAGCAGGGCTGAGATGGAGCTCTATGTAATAGGACCGGACCACCCCCCTTGGACAGATCAACATGACTCAATTAAAAACACTACCTTCCCGAAAACTATGTGTGCGGAGATAACAAATACCAGTTCATTACAGCTCGCCCCAGCCGGGGGGGTGGGTACCCCGATGGGGGCTACCCCAGTCAGGGGGTACCCAAGCTGGGGGGTACCCGAGCCAGGGGGTACCCCCTGGAATTTTTTTTTCTTTAAATTTTTTTTTTTTTAAATTTATTTTGGGGGACATAAGTTCCCCGGGGTAGGTTTGCTACGTGGCGGGCGGTATGCCTCTTGCGTTCACGTAGGAGGACTTTCTTGTTGCAATATAAAAGCATACGCTTCATTTTCTGTGGCTATTTTCACTTCCATAAGAATGAGAGTACAATGGGAAGCGCAAAGGAGTCCGCACTGATACATATGTTTGATGTTAATCAACCCTTACCTTCCACTCCGGAGTGCACGTGCAGTTGAATCCGTCCTCCTTGTCCACGCACGTTCCCTGATGTAAACACGGGGATGACGAACACTCGTTCACATCTATTCACAGAAAAGGTCACAATGTTAAGCACATTCAGAGGCAGACATAATAGTAAGTTGCTTAGAATCTCCTAAAATGCATTTTGAAATGTTTTAAATTTTTTTAAAAAAATGTTCGGTCCAAACATGTGGGGGGGAGGGGGGTGGTCAAAAAATAAAAGTTGTTCAGAATGGTCTGAAACATGTTCTCGTTTTGGAATTTTTGAGATTTGATGAAATTTTAGAAATTTCAACTGTGAGCTAACACACAACCAACCAAGCATACAGAAACCAAAGTGACCAGATAAGTCGCTCCGATCGTGAGGCGGCGCGACTAAAAACGAAGATAACTTCACTGGTAATTCTACTTTTGGTAAAGCGTTTCACTGTTTTTATGAATAACTTGCTTCATTAATATATTTTGAAAAACAGAAAATGGCACTTTTATTAAACGTGAAGAAATCTCAAGATAAATCGTCCCAAGACAAAGGCTGATCCTGCAGAGACAACAAAAGGTACCAGACAGACAGCGGATATAGTAACTCTTCAATGCTAACTGTTGACCGGAATTTCATCAAATGTTTTTCAAAAACACGTGAATTTTGAAATTAATATTTTACAATAAAAGAAAAGTGCATTTCAGCATGCTGATAACACAAAATTTTGCACATGAAATAATCAAATTAGCCAATGCGTGTGCATAAAAACTGTTACATAACCACTTCCTGCATTTCCTTTTCGCATTTCAAAATTACCGTTCAGAAAGACATTGCATAATTTGAAAGGAAATTTAATGGGATTGATGAGGCACTTAATGTGTAAGGTAAATACATTACAAAACCGTCCAAAGAGTTTATTGTTTCCTTTCAGGATCTTATTAAAAGATAATAAAAATGGTTTTTAGGTTTTCAAAATCTTTTTTCTTTCTTTCTTTTTTTTTGTGGAATGACAGATTGAATCTGAATTGTAGTTCAGAGGCTTGTAGTTCATGACAAGATTGTGTAATGGGACTGCTAAGGGTCCATTAACATAGGCCGAAAGTGAACTTTTTTCCAAGAAAAATTCCCTAGCAAGTCATCTGCAAGCGATGTCAGTTTCGCGTTCTCTTTTGGTCAGTGTATGTGAACCTCAAGGCATTGTTCACACGTGCCGATATTTAGCCCGTCATTGAAATTCAGCCTGTTAAGTTTTAACATTGTGTCAATAGTGACAGTGACGTTCATGGGCAGAATGGGTCTGGAACCCATTTGGCCCGAAATTCTGCTCAAAATTCAAAATTCAATTCAAAATTCAATGCAAAATATATTTTCGGGCAGAATATCGGGCTAAGGGCTCACACTGTGCGATTTGTTTTGATTGTGACTGCAAGAGTTGGTGGTGTTGTTGCAGTCACACAGTGCGAACACTTCCATTGTGTCCTGTGCAGCTCATTTGTTGCGATAAGAAGAATTGCAGTCGCAATCAGAAAAAAAACGTACAGTGTGAATAAGTCCTAAATTTCGTTGTATGTGAACAATACTTAAGCACTTCCCAATGTTGACAGCTCGTATTGGGTTCTCCTACCCGGGTGAAGAGGCAGCCTCGTATTGATCAACACTTGTAATTAATGTTTAAACATTTATCTCGGTTTCATCCTCATCCTTTAATCCCCTTAATTTGTGACACATTTTCCCAAAGAGGTTAGCGCAGATTTGTCATTGCCCGATCCATCACTTTTGAACATGTTTTTACAATGTCGCGGATTAAAGTCTTTTAGCATTTACTATGTAACGAATGATGCTGTCTTTTAATTTCCCATTTTTTCACTGGAAATTTATTTTTCCCCCTGAATCTTACTCTTGGACGGCAAATGTTTACCAAGCAATTTTTGTTTCTCGAATAACAGAAAAAGTCTTGCGACCATAACTCGGATGGTTTGACCCTATTTTGACCCTATGACCTGTCAGATAAAATTTGTTTGCAGCTTCAGAATTTAAATCTTATTTAACTTTGTGTAGATAGTAAATGGAAAAAATTTCTTTCAGCACAATACATTTCTATGAATTTTGGAGCCAGCAACAAATCTGGATTTTTACGGAAAAAGACGTATTCAGGGTTCTCTGTGTGTATCCGTGTGTTGTCAGTTATTTTCCCTGTGTTTTTTTTTGTATAAAATATCACCCACCACAACCATCCAACAGAGACATACCAAACCACAATCACAAAAGGAATGTAGTCTGGGGGGAATGTAGAAATTTGGAACTGATATATTTACCCAATTGACAGTTGACTCCAGACCAGCCTGGAGGACAGGCGCAGACGTACGTACCACGTCCCTCGATACACGAGCCTGCGTTCATGCAGGGCGCAGAATCACACGCATGCTCCACTGGAAAGGAAAAAACCCCAGAATAATGTCAAGTAGTTCTCATCTCAATGAAATATACTTAAAATTGATCGGCTCAGTTGAAAAATCCATGAGAACTTCACCAAACCAATGACTATTACGGAGGGTTCATCGTATTTTGGCAGTTTGGCAAGGTATTGACATGATCATTAAAATTTTATGACAACAAGAATAAAAGGAGTTGTTTTGTTATCATAGCTCACAAAATGACTTCTTTTGAAAACAACTAAAAAGACTATTGTAGTTGTAATTAACAATGAAGTCTTTCATAAGATCCCTTCCGCGACACAATTTCAAACAACTGACATTCGCATCACAAAATATTGAATAAAACGGTCTGATAAAAAGGTCCATTTTCACGCGTGAAAAAAATTGAACACTAAATTTTTATCAATAATTTTCTTCTTCCGATCAGTGACTGACTAATAGGGAAACAATACCCGTTTTAATTTGAAACACATAAAAATTAAAAACCCAAGCTGAGCCGCAACACACATGCATGCATGAATCGCTTATTTAAACCAATTGTTATTTTTGTTGTACGTTTGCATGTTCGGTGCCAGAAACCGCACGAAACCTGAGGGATGCTTGATTAAGCAAATCACAATGCGGAATAATAGAGCCACGCAGACAGGTGGCTTGTTTATGAGTGTTCCCAGATACCACGGTGCACAGGGTCATCGTCATGGCATTTACTTAATGAGATGTAACATGGAATTTACTCACCCGGGCCCAAAAGTGTGGTGAGAACAATTTTTTTTCTGTTACTTAAAAGCCATTTTTGCGTGTTACAATTTTGAGAAAGCATGAAAAGAGCAGTCACGAAAGTGTGTCTTCAACAATCAAAAGTCAAGGATCTTAATGGCCTTATTAACTCAGAGATGCATTCCTCTTTCTTTATGGAATACTTTTTTCTGTGGTAATCTCAACACAGCAGCACAGTTCAAGGAAGCACAAGTGTTCCAATTAATTAAAGGAATGTTTCTTTCTCTCATAATCACAAATTAATCTAGCTCAGGGCAACACATATCTTTCAATTTACCATGTAGAGTAAAACTTGATATTTTGTTAATTAAATACGGAATTTTATTCGTGTAACATAACACAGGTCGAATGATTAAGAGCGTTGTGCAGCGGCATGCTCGATCGAGGGTTCGACTCCCACCAGTCCTTGTATACATGCACAAGTCGGTAGATGAAAAAAGTTAGTCTGCAATGCTGACTGCCAAGAGGTCAGCAGGTGTTGCACCAGAGGTGAATCGGAGGAATCCATTGCACACAGGTGGGATCCATCCAAAACAGAGGTGTCCTCCAAAAGACAAACAAAAAAAGAACAGAGCCCTTTTCCCGTACTTACTGATTTCGCAGTGAGCCCCGAGGAAGCCGCGGGGACAGTCGCACGCGTAGCGGTCAGGTTCCGTGTTCCTGCACGTCCCACCGTTCTGACACGGATAGTGGCGTCCGCAATAGTTCAAATCTACAATGGAAATGTAAATCTGAGGGGAATCTATCATTTTGAAACCCAGGGCAAACGTTTGAAACGGGAATTTAAGTGCTATCACTTAAAGAAAAAAAAAACAACTGATATCCTCCAATTTTCTTTTAATTTTTTAAAAAAATGAAAAAGATATTGTACAGTATTTATAGAATTTCGAAATTTTTATGAAAAATTCATTTGTACCATTTTACAAAATAATATTGAGAAAGTAAAACGAGGCATGGCAAGAAATGGACCACCGTCTTTATGGGGATTTCGATGTTGCCAAACAACGATCACCGTGGTTACCTTTGTCGCACAGGATACCTCCCCAGTTGAGATCACAATTGCATTGCCATGGCGACCCGTGACAAGAACCATGCTTGCACCCTGGATACGGGATACACTGATCACAGAGTGGACCCTGCCAACCAAAGCTGCATCTGCAAGAAAACAAATGAGCGCTTCAATGACGTATTGTTTAACACTGCAATCTCAACTCTTCTGTGACCTTTTCCTTAACACCCTGTTTTTGGTGAATAAAATATGATAAATAAAAATACTAAACAGTTGATTTAAATTTTGTTCTCATAAGCACTGATAACATTGGCGGATCCAATATTTTCTCAAAGTCTTAATTTTTTTGAGGGGGGGCGGAAATGTAGGCAAAAATATGGGATTAGTGTCTCATTTCAAGGGTTGGTACCTCCTCCTTCAGGAAATCCTGGATCCACTCACTGGATATTGCAACTATTCTGCTCATTCAAATTTCTGCGCAACTATGTAATCTCTTGAATTAACCACACGTTTGTCTTTTAAATTATTTCCAAAAAAAAACCAAAAAACAAAAACTCGGCTACAATAGGCTCCACAGGCAAAAAATGTCTCTAAGTCCTGCGAATATTAAGAAAAAAAACACGAAGCAGCAGACGATTAATTAATGTAATTCGAAAATGAGTAACGTCTGTGAATGTAAACCGCAAAGCTCTGTGGGCAACACGACCAAGCCAGACTCATTTTCCAATTTTACAAAGACATCTTTTTGTACTGACAAAAAAGAAGAAGAAACAATTCCGAATGAACAATAAAAATGTGTCTTGTCTCCCACCGATGGCTGCAAGAGAAAATAATCTAATCTTTCCTTAGAACCAACTTAATTTTATGCGTTCAAATACAAGACCTGGGACAATAAATTGATTTCTATGATCTCAGAGAAAAAAAAATCGAAGACTTTAAATAAGTTTTAAGACACAGATGACTTTGTTCACTAAGAAAACAAAAGGCATCAAAGATTCATCCAGACAAAACACAGTATCAACAAAATGCCACAAAAAAATACAATTGATAGTCTGTGTTTTTCCACTCAATATTTTCTTACACTCAAACACAAAAGGCAAGAAAAATGTAGCAGTTCTGCATTTAATTGATTCAGTGTGATTCAACATTGTGAAGAAAAGACGAGGAAATTCAGAGAATATCATTTTAGTCAACACTTGATTAACTATTGTGTAGGGGTAATGGGAATGAATGGCTGTTCATGAATAACTGATCAGTATTTTCCTTTTGATCTATTTAAATGTTACATGGGGTTTCCATGGTTCCGAAGGTTTTTTGACAAATAAAATCGACTGTGGAATTAAATGCATCTTATTCAAGAAGACTATTTGCCATGATCCTTCGTCCTGTATCCATAAGTTTTTTTATTTGATCTTTATTGCTACATTTCTACTCTGAATAAAAGAATTACAAGAATTTCTCTTCTAAAATTCAACATTTGTTAACTCAGTCCAAAGGAATTGTTCCTTTCACACAAAACTTATAAACAAGGAACATGTGACTAAGCATGCCTCCTGACTAGCAAGGTAGTTCCTTACTTTGTGACCATGTAAGGTTATTTATGGAGTGCACGTTTAGCAATTGAAGCAGGAATCAGCTCCTTTGGGGATACAATTTGCGTTGACAAATTTTTAGTGGACATTCTTTTCGTTAGAGATACTTTAATTGCAGTGTTTCCCTCAGAGCAATGAATTTCAAGAAAAATCCTAAATGAGAATTAAGGTTTCTCCAGATTTGCACTCATTTATGAACTGTGTTTCTGCCCATTTCTTCTTACTTGGTCACTGGGCCAAATGTTCCTGTTGTGCCAAAAGTAGCAACATGTTACTACCACTTTACAATGCAATTTACTTCTGCACTGTGCCAAACCACTTCTAAACAGCCTCCTGCTTCACAAGTCAATCATCACCTGAAGCTAATTGAAGCTGAATTGTGCCTTGATGAGTGAGCACTGCACTTCAATCTATGTCTTAAATTCAAAATATATTCAAACCCAAATGTTTATTTGTTTGTGGGGCTTTTAATAACAACATTCATCAATTGATTACCAATAAAATACTGGTAAATTGCTGGACTGTAAGTTTTTGGCACAGGTTCCAGTGGTGGATACAGGATTTGCCAGAGGGGGTACTAACCCCTGAGAGGGGCACCAACTTATTATTTTATCAAGTTTTCCCGAAAACTGCATGCAAATGAAGAAATTTTGCCCGAGGGGCAGGGGCGCGTGTCCCCCGCCTCCTAGATCCGCCACTGGCTTCACATCCAGTGATGTGAGCAAACAACCTTCAACAAATTTATTGGTCAACTGTGAGCAGAAATTTGAGAAAAATTGTTTAGCCTTTTTTTGTAACCGTCCCGCATTTGCAATTTGATGAACTTGCCTATATTTTCTCCAGTATCTTTCAGGTAAAGTCCTCTCATTCACCCAACAAACAATGATATCCCCTCGAGTGCTGCCTCATGAAGAATGAGCACTGCTACATACATGACTGTCCTCCAGCACACACTAGTAGAGGAGGTGGGGAGGGGACATGCAAAATGCAATTCACTGCTCCTCTCAATAATTTCCACATTATAAGCACAAACTGACAGCTACTTTCCATAATATCATTCCACTTCCATAACTAACATCTGTTAAACCTAATTAGATCATCAAACGATCTTTGTGACAGTTTGGAATTAGAACATATATACTATAGTTGCAATAAGAGCTTAAGCCTTATTCACACGTTACGTCTGCGTTTGCATTAAATTGCAAGGATGGGTTCTATGACAACAAATGATTGTGTTCACACTTGACGTTTGCATTTTCAAGAACGAGACGGCAAAGATCAAAGAAAAATGAAAAAAACCCGCATACGTTAACTGTGAATCTACCCTCCCGACTCCATGAGTTGCAGCATCCATGGCCAATCCGGAAGGATCCAAAAAGGGAGGGGGCGTCAAAGAGAGAAACTGGGATATCATGACCTTTGTTTTTCTAAACCCTCCACCAAAGTTCTAACTCCGCCACTGATTACTGACGGAATTCCCTTGAAACGCCCCAGTACCCTAAATATTGCTCAATAGCCGCCCCTCTAACACATGCATAATTTAAGTCTTGAAATCCCCCTCCATTAATAACTCAACATAAGATCGCAAAATATATTATGTCCTGATTTTTGACGTCCAAAGTGTTCTTGTTATTCAACCGGAGGAATTCGCTTTGCAGATGAGTAACTTAACAAGAGAACTTTTGTTACCTGCATTCGCCTGGCTTTTCACAGGAGCCATGCACACTATGACATCCAGTTCTGCAAATGGCTGTAAAGGTAGAGAAATACACATAGCTTTGATCAATGCGTCTAGGTGTTGTTGTGTGTTCACACTGACCGATATCCGAATCTCAACACAGAAATAAATGGACACAATGATATTATACAGAAGTGTTCATTCTGCACGGAGACTGACACCGATACCGATCCCCATTACGGTACCAATTTTAGTGGTGATGGTTGAGGTATTTGTGTCGGTCTCGGTCAGTGTGAAAGGACCATTATTTCACAAACTTGATATTTAACAAGGCAAATAGCTTTTAACTTTTTAAAATTATTGATGAATTACAACAATAAGAATTTTAAGGACTACCCCTTGAGAAAAGCTTATGTAATTTCATTTTAATTTATGATGACTGTATGGTGCCGCCTTTCACATAGCAATAGCTGTGTGTGGGGGTTGAGTAATTGCAATCGTCTTCTCTAACTGCATTCTCAGTCAACCTGCCACGCATACCAGTGAATGGTGTGTTTAGTTGAAGAAAATTATTTCAACTTTCCTGTTTCATTCGTATTTATCCTATTTTGTGTCAGATTCATTAAATTAGACAAATTAGATCAATTCAACTAGAACCAGTCAAGCATGACTGAGGTCCATTGTAAACTTTCTGTGCCTCTCACCCACAGTCGACTCTTTGGTGCAATGGTTAACATGCCTGACTGTTGATCAGTAGATCTATGTTCAAACCTCAGAAAAGTCTTTTTATGTTACATTATTTTTTGTTGTCTAATAACATGAATGAGATGAATTTTCAAATTCAAAATAGGAAAAACTCGATTGAGATAGTTGACTAAGGTACCTGTATCACAGTTGTGTCCCACCCATCCGTCCATGCAGACCTTGTCTCCGGTGCCGTCGCACGTGTAATGACCGAACACGTCGTTCCTCGGACGGCAGAATTTCGTACATGTCGTGTTGAAGTAATTCTCGTCGCATTTCACTCGAACGCGATACGTTATGGAAGCTGTTAGAAATTTTAAAAAAAGGATTTAAAGCTCCATTTACACCCAGCGGAAGCGGAAGCGAAAGTGATCAAAGGAACAACGGCGAACAGCAAAGAAAAATTGGCTTTCGCTAAGTGTGAATGAGGCTTAAAACTGCAATAAACTGAATAAGTCATTTGGACAACATATCCAACATGGACTCCCTTGCTTCTCTATTTCTCAGAACATTTTTAGAATTATTTATCTTCTTATCGACATTAGGCTATAGACATTGTGCTTTGAATCGAAAAGTTGAAAATTTACCAGCAAGACCAGAATGAGCAAGCGTGTGCCAATCAGCACCGGGAAGAATGATTCCTGAGTGGGTTACCCTTTCTATTGGTTCTTCCTGAGTGTCGCCATTTATGTTAAGAACATCAACAACCAAAGTGTAAGCCCTCTGGAAATAATAAAGTACATGCTCATTATTTGCTTTATCTCGGCTTTCTTTTTTCCGTCTTTGTATTTGCTTCCTTCAAATTTCCATAGATTTGTCGCTTATTGATTAATAATGTGTGTATTTACATTTCTGAAGAGGGAAAGAAATTTGGGTCTAATTGATTGGGTGTTGCACTAAGATGGCCCCTGGATTATGGGAATATTCCGAGTTCAGTAGGACCTGGACTATGGGGTTACAACACCCCCATCTGAATTCTCCTCAAGGGAAAATGGCTGCCATTGAAATGACCAGCTCCATAATAAACCGCCGATGAGATTAAAAAAAAGCTGATTGACTTTGGTGACATCACAATGATCACATAGATTGCACGACCATTTGTAACAATTGTTCGTGCCCGGTGGCCTGGATATGAGCAATATTTAATGTGATTGATCACAGGTAACCCCGGGTGTACAAAGGTCCACTCTTAATGGGTACTCGAACTCTTTCCCAGGAACAACTTGCTTTCAACACTCAAAACTTGACCGTGACCGGGGCAATAACATGGGTCTTCAACAACCGATCTAAAAATGTCATGTTATCATTCTCAGAAGTCCCTTCATGTTACATTTTTAGTAGGTTGAGTATCTCATTGACCAGCGACTTGAAACACCAGATTGTGAGAAATCATTTTTGAATTTAACTCTAAAGGCAAGAAAAAGCCTCAGTGAGCAGAATGTAACAGCTTTCTTGTTCAAAATTTATTCTGCCTGGATTAAAGTAGCGGTATCACAAAATTTCTGTTCCTATTGTGTTCTGAGCGGGTCTACTGAACTTGACCGCAGGATCATGCGCGACTCTGTGATTTTCAACTCGGATGCTGTTATGCCCAGGATCACAGCATAAAAGTTAAGGTAGATGATTCTCAGCTCCATCAGCTTTTTTGCAGCCCTGCACCAATTCAATTACGCCGACATGCATTAATACCAAAAGGACTATAAATCAGAACACCAACCACCATTTACACACCAATCCGTCATCTTTACCAAAAACTCGCTTCTACGCAGGGACTATCATCCTATGATACATAGAGCTAAAAATGTACTCATTGAACATTGCTGTCAATGATTTCGTTGCAAAGAAATTAGCTTGTTTCAGCCGAGTGTTCGTTTTAACCGAACTTGTACACGGAGCTGAGTGTTTCGCAAATCCAAAAGTACATTTCAACCATATACCACTGCCTCTGACATCCAACGTAAAGCAATGCATTCATTGGCACATGTTTGCTAAAGAAAAATTGGGCATTTGGCAGAGGAAAAAAAGAGGTGTGGATAATTAATGCTTAAGGTTGATTAACATGTCTGAGTGATCAGTGAATTCTAATGGACGAGTTTTGATCATCCTCCTGGGTCTGTTTGTTAAGGATCAAGTGATCACCACCTGTCACACTCTCCGCAATCTTCCTCCACTGCCGCAACACTTACTGCTTCTAATCGAGGTTTTTCACAAACACACAAAGTTGGCAATGTTGGCATTATTGCCAACTTTGTATTCCCACACAATTGCAGTTTTCTTCTTTATTTGCACCAACTGATGCCAGTAAATACAAAATTAGAAATCAAGGGGTATGTCAGGATTTTATTTCAATGTTAAATACTTAATTGGATTACTTCATTTTTAGTGGCAGAGTTAAAACCAAGTTGGCAATTTTGGCATTCTTGTATTGTGGAGAGTTTGTGAAAAACTCCAATACAACTTCCCTTTTTTAGTAAGAAATGTCTTACAGGATTGCATTCGCTGAAAAGTTATGTGCTTTCATTTTTTTTGCAAACACCAAATGATCTGCGCGCAGTCCAGACTTTTTCCCAGCACTTAAAATGATCGATTAAAAACAAGCGTCACTAAACATTCAAAAGTACAGTAAAATTTAGATGTGTTTCAAATTTTGACTTGTCCTGTTGCTAAGAGAGTTCTGTTCCTCTCTTAGCATAGACCTAGTCTTAAGAAGCAGTTTTTTAATTCTTTCCACTTTCCAGTATCACATTTCTGGCAAATATGAGAATTGCCAGTCAAACAAAAACCCGAGGCTACATTTTAGTTTGGAGCACGCATCCTGTCCTTTTTCTTCCAAAGTAACTGATTTGGTCATAATTTAACAAAACTAACTAAAAAAGTCGTCTACCTCTATTGATTAATTTATTGAATTGTTTTACTATTTTAATTAGTTAGATCCAGCTGATGTGTTATTAGGTAACAGCAACCATCACTTACTGTCCAGGCAAAATCAAATGGTAGGATCAGATGAACCACAGGATGGTCAACATCACCACGGAGATCATCTGCTCGGAGCACCCGCGATGTGGCATTGCCCAGTTTACACACAACATCCAGATCATCATCACCACCGACTCTGGTCACGGACTGGTACTCCTTCAGACAAACTCTGATGCTACTAGCACAGGGCTTGATACAGATTCCTTCATCATTCCTCGCACTCGACGAGTCGCAACACTCCCCGTCCGCCATTTCATTCCTCATATTTTCTACTTTTAGCACCTGTAACTCAAACTTTCCAGAAGCTGACGCACTTTTCAAGAATATCATAATCAAGAAACAGGATAACATTTTTCTCCTTGCCATTGTGCTTTATTTCCTATCTAGATATGTAAAAGCGATTTTGTCACCTTTTACTCAAATAAAAACGAACCTCGAATTCCTCAAAAGTTTAAATTAGTGCAAAATACATGAAGAAGACAACTATTTTAAATCCACTATAATCTACAGTTCTCGGTAACTTATTGCAAAACTACTGGAACTTGTATTTCCATACAGTGCTTAATTTGGAGCTGTCTGATAGGTATTGATGAAATGAGACATTGTAGGACACACCTCCAAATAAAGGGGACATGCATGCTTGCCTGCCCAATGGAGAGGTTGTACGCATGTGTAGTGCTGGATCTGTGATAACAATCACAGATGCACATGCTCCCACCCTCCACTATTATAACAGCTTCGGCACCGGATCATAGGCAAAAAGCATGTTAAACATTAATGTGCCGACAACTTTTTTTGTGTGTGTCAGAGAAGCTGACTCAATGCACAAATAAGGAAATCAGAGGTTCACCTGAAAAGATGTCTCAACAAGAACCCTCTCGAACTTTCGAAGATAAGTATTCTTTAAAAAGGAAATTGTAAAATTGAATCTTCAAGAAGTTGGTACAACAGAGCACACTGGAAACAATCCAATGACTGTCGATGAAAACCGTTTTCAGAAGAAGCGGGCGAGTGCGGGTTGAAAGACTTAGGATTTTTATACAGACAAGAGGGTGGGGATTCAACTATGATTTTGAATATTTTCCCCTTTCATTCGGGATGGAAGCTACTTTTGAAATGTACATCTAATCTTCCTTGGAGTAAACTGGATGCCAATTCACTTTTATATAGCAATATCTCGCAAACTCGCTCCAACAAAACTTTGCGTCGAAAACATCACATGCATTTTCACGTAAAAACAACAGAACCTGTAGACCTGACAGCAAACTTAATCATCCATTCCCTTATCATTGTAAATGATCAAAGGATTCAATGATAATGATACAAATATTATTGTTCATACAAGTCATAAATCTCAATCAGTGTATTTTCTATGCTGTCGCAAGGGAATACGTGGCCGTAAGCACCAACGAGGTGGCTAAACGAACCATCGTAAGTGATGGATAATGTCCATGTAACGGTGCAAATAGACATCCACTTCGGGAGAAATTTACACCTTCTGACAGCAATTATGTATTAGAGCTTGTAGTTGTTGTTTCAACTATGTGTAAATAAAATGCATTTCATTTAAAGAAAATGTATTGAAAGAATTACATGTTTTGACACTTTCTTCCCAAGAATTTACACCAAAAATTCTTACCATTTCGGGTGTAACATTCTCATACATTCCCTATTTTCCAGCACTCCAATGGGATTATGGAAAATGCTTTTGCCATGTTTGTATGGCCCTATCTTATCCTTAACCAAAATTCTAACCCTTACCCTTCCTAATCCTAACTGTAAAGGCTTATTCACACCGAGCGTCAGCGATAGCATTCACGCGGAGTGTTGACGCTTGGAATACGTCTGGGAGCCATTTTCGAGCGTCAGCATTAGCATCACTCTGTCTGAACATACCGATTGAAATCAATGTATTCCTTCCAAAGCGTTAAAGCTGACGCTTGGTGTGAACACAGCCTAACCCTGTACTATGAAGGGAGTGGGGGCATACACAAATGGCAATTCCGCTTTTGTACACCCCTTTGAGGTAGTGCAAACCAGAATGCTACACCGGAGATTCAATTTTGAAGTCAAAATCAATGGTCACAAGGCTAAAACTACGCATTGAGAAGAGACAATGTGGTGATTTCTCTAGAGTAATTTCACTGCAGACAGACCACCTGTACATATGAATGCAACCACAGTGTGGCTGTTGAACCATCCTCCTTAAGGTACACCCAGACCAGCAAAAGCGATTTTATATGGATCTATTACTTGGATGGATCTTTGCTTTAATCGCTTCTGGACCCATTGAAGTGAAAGCGCAAGCGAAATCTCTTGGATGGACTATGTAGATTCCTGCCATGGTAACCCAGACCATGCAAAAGCGAAAATCTCTTTCGCTTTCGCTCGGTGTGGGTAGACCCTTATGGTCTATTCATACGTCCAAAAGCCACCGTTTTTCTGAATTTTCAGATTCCAAAATTTCCAGATGCCCCAAGAGCATAACATTGCAAAGCTTTTCCTTTGAAAGAAGTCACGTTTCTCCTTGAGCGAGAAATCTGAATTGTTCACCCTGATCAGTAAATGGATCAGTGTTTCGAGGCTTTGAAGGTAAAATTGCATTAAAACTGCACATAATAAAATGCATTCCGCAGTTAACTGTCAACCCTCATTAATTCGCTTCTGTTCAAAAATTTAGCTTTTTTCCAGATTTCTGATGAGATGACTTGAGGTGGTAAAAATTCAAATTCATTCATGATACAATAACGTAATCTACCCTGTTGCATCAAAATGCAGATCAAATCGAATCTTTCGCGGGGCCACTGATATCCCTGTTTTAGACTTCTAGTGATGTCTGCCCTGGTTTTCAAAGGCAGGGTGGATCCCTTGCATGCTTTCTTGCTTGTGTGATCCTCACATTCGAGTTTTTCACAATTACACAAAGTTGGCAATGTTGGCATTATTGCCAACTTTGTATTCCCATATATTTGCAATTTTCTTCTTTATTTGCACCAATTGACGTTAATAAATGGGAAATTAGAAGTCAAGGAGTACATAAGGATTATATTTCAAAGTTTCATGCTTTATTGGACCAGCTGATTTTTAGTGGCAGAGCTAAAACAAAGTTGGCAATGTTGTCATTCTTGTATTGGAGAGCATTTGTGAAAAACTCTAGTCCCCTCTGGTGTGACACCTGCTGACTGTATAGAGGTCAGCATGGCTGTCGAGCCTTTTCGATCCACTACGTGCAGTGTCCACAAGCATTGGTGGAGATTCGGGGCTCGAACCCACGACCACTCCGGCTCGGTTGCACTCTACTCTGCTGCATCAAAATGCAGATCAAATTGAATCTTATTATCTCCAAAACTTCGTTATCAAAAATTTTTTTTTGACGTTTTGTCCTTACTTTTGCGGAAGATTAGATTGATCTACCTGAAATGGCAAATCTAACATTCACAGGTAAATCTTAGATTAACATCGGAAGTTTCACAACTTGAATTCGTTTATCTCATCGACACAGCATGTCAAACTGCATCGTGAAATGGACTATTTGACTATTACATGTTTGTCATTCACTGATATAATTTTTACCCAGCACAACGTATTAAATTTTAATGGCTTGAGTAAACTTGGTAGTACTATATTGTGAAATGTAGACACGGTTCAATGATTCGTGGATATTCATTCATTACATCATGGATGTAAATAAGCCTTTATTTAATTAAATGGTTTCTTCAGGGATCGTTCTGAGAATTGGGACAATTGACGATCAATAATTAATGAATTGTTTACGCTCCGGAATATTGAGCTCGTCTATGATTACCTAATATTTCCCGTGTCTGAAATTCTAAATATGGTTTCCAGACGGTAAACATTTTACTGTAATCAGCCGAACATGTCCTTTCATGGTTCCGAATTACCACAATACAAAGAGTGCACTGGTTACAAAACAGGTCAGAATGACCAAGAATCTTTCCAGCTCTACAAAAGAATAAAAAAAACTTAACATCCATACTCCCTACTGATGTACCCAATGTTAAAATTACGGGGATATTTATTTTAATTGCGCAAAGTGATTGTTTGTAGTCTTAACTCACATAAAGATGATCTCAATGCTATGAACAATGCCTACGAAATTTCACCTCCAGATGAAACATGGCCAACGAAATACAAAAATCTTCCAGGCATGTTTGAAAAAAAAACCCCAACAAACTATGGGACAACTCGATATGGTTCTGTTCACTACTGCAAGATATTACAGTTAAGTTTCAATTAACGAATCATTTAAGCTATTTCGATCCCATATCCACCGTATATTGCAGAGACGACAACCTTTGGCTAAAACATTTCCTTCATTAAAACCAAAATTGACGTAGTATTTTATCTGGAGTCAAATTTGCACCATCAGCTGATCGGTGTTTTTTGCAGTCTTTTGTTTGAAGGTTTCAAATTATCTCTTGGAATTCTTTCAATTTTCCTCCAGATACTGAGTCCTTTTCAGGGAGAGCACCTGCTGAATCCTCCAGGGTAATTCTACCACCAAGGGACAGAGAATTGCGCTCTTAATGTAACTCTATTGTGTGCGTAAAATCCATGTTTGTTAAAAATTCTGTGTAATTGTGCCCTTCAACATGATATTTTTGACAAAAAACCACGGGGTTCCAATTTTCCCCTCAAATTTCCCTGGTCTTTTTTTTAGTATCCATGTAATTTACCCCGACTTTTAAAACATTTCACGGAAGTTCACTTAACTAAATTGCCAGTCAATGGCAAGCAGTAAAGCCTTTGTTGTCAAGAAATATTTTTTGTGTAGCAAAAAAACATGGACGTTCTCTTTTTATTTTCCCCCAACTTTTTACCTGTTCTTTTTTAAAATTTCAAGGTAAGAAACCTTCTTTCACCTGGTACCAAAAGGTATACTTTTAAATTCCTGAGGAATTTCTAGAAATAGTAATACTTCAGATTTTTTTAATTAATGATTACTAAACCAATCTTCTTTAAAAAACCCACAAAAAATACAAACTGCTTCTTGTAAACCGTTATGAAACTTCAGGAATCCTACAGTCCCGGATTTTCACCAGGCAGCTTGATGTTTCCTTCAGTGAAGCCTGCGGTTGTCACTTCAATGCTAATCACATTATTACCGCCCGCATCCGAAGGATGGGGAAGGTAATAGTTTTACACCTGTCTGTCAGTCAACCAGGGGGGGTACTCAGGTCCAGCCTCAGGTCTAGCTGGGGGGGATACTCAGGTCCAGCTGGGGGGGTACTCAGGTCCAGCCTCAGGTCCAGCCGGGGGGGGGTACTCGGTCCCGGGGGGGTGGGTACTCGGTCCCAGGGGTGGGTACTCAGTCCCGTGGGGGTACTCGG
>JBCAUG010027788.1:0-10400 GCA_038406175.1 Haplosyllis leylae
AATTGTAGAGCGTCATCTTATGTTAAAATTTCCAGTTGGACCCAATAGAAATGCTTCATTTCCAGACACACCTATTTGTCAGACCATATATGGTCTCATGTGGAACTCTCCAACCTGACAACTTACAATGCCCCCGTGTAGGTGAAATGCCTTAAAAAGCTACTAATGCAGAAGAGCTAAGAGCTCTTTTTCTTAAAGAAAACATTGTAACAAAAAGTCCATATATTACAGGGATTATGCTTTGCAAAATCATTAAAGTCCTTTTTGGGAGCTTTTATTTAAAGCTCTATCTTCGAGTGATAGTATTTCTCCATTTCTTCTCTCAAATCGTCATCAGTGTAATTCATCCACTGCGGTCCGAGCCCTTCTAATTTGGCCGGTTTGGCATTGTAATACTCCGCCCATTTCTCATTGTATTTTGCAAAGACATATTTCCAGTATCTCTCTGATTCAAAATCAGCATCTGGGAGTATTTGCCACTTTGGATACACAGAACGATATTCTTTGTAAGGTGTCCAATGCTCGCTACCATCCTTCATGTGCGAGAATAATGAGTTTGATGCCACAGATGCTGGACATGGTTCTAGTGCCAAGTCTCCCCTAACTTTCATTTCCCTAGCTTTCCTTTCCCTATCCCAAGCCACACCACCTACCCCTTCAGGTCTATGCAACGTTGCAGAATGATCACCCCCTGTCCTGCCGCCAGAATGTTTATCGCAAGGTACTTTACAGAAGGGGCATCGCTTTGTACATCCAACTACTTCTTTAAATAAATAATTGGCTAGATTTCTTTCTGCAAGTTTCTGCCCAACGCACCATTCACCAATTTCTTCTTCAATCTCTTTCTTTACAGGACCCCCGAGTTGTTCCAGAACCAATTTCCCAAACTGTTCACATTCTTTCTGGTTTTTTATGTTGATGTTATAATAAGCAGTTATTTCTTCATGTGGAATCCAAAGGCTGGAAAGATGATGAAAAAACATTTCAACAAAGTTGGCTCCTTTGGAAAATCTCTTAACTGCCTCTGTCACTGCTTTGTTCATACAGATAATCACACTTTCTAAGTGCACTTTTGCCAGTTGTTTGAGAAGGTTATCCTTCTCCAAACACTGTATACTTTCTTTGCTAATTTTTTCCTTTACAGCAGACTCGTATTGTGATATGTACCGGCAATATTTGGCAAAGCTATTAGCCTTGTAGAGATCCACCATGATAGAAGCTTGTAGAGTTCTGATATCATATATCCTTGCGGTACGCCTTAAGTTTCTGAAGGAGCTCTAAATTGCTCAGCTTGTTTTCTACATTGTGAGCAACAATACCTTTCAAAGCATTGTTACAGAAGTCTACAGCAGTGTTCCCCTGTCCCATTTCATCTTTAAATAAAATCAGATAACTAATTTTTTTCTTGTCAAGCAATGCTCTAGGAGAACTTCTCTTGCGGTACTGGTTGTGAAGTGCAGTAAAACCTCTGGCTGCTCTGTCTTCTATGTACATCAACAGATCGACTTTGTAATGTGTGGTAACCACTTTTTTAAAATCAATTGCAGCTATTTTCTGAAGGACATTTAGAAACAGGGACTCAACGTCAGTTTCCACAAATTCCTTACCGTCTGCTGAAAACTTGTAGACTTCATCAGCTGACGAAATAATTAGTTTCGTCTCATTGTCTAATTTTTCATAGTCACATAAAGTCACCTGAGAAAGCAAGTACTTGCCCACTTTACTGGCTATTGCCATTGCCTTTCCCCCGATTCCCTCGGTTTCGGATACCTTTTTCAATCTTAGATGGTTTTCTTTTATCTTGAAACATTGAGGCTGAGACACTCTTGTCGTGTGCGCTTCACGATACACGTGATCTATTTTATTTGTGTGAAGCAGCCTAATGACAACGTTCTGAACTATTGTCTTGATATCGATTTCTCTGTCCTGGAGCTTTACTTTTCTCATAATGTCTCCTGTTGCATCTTTCCACATCTCATTGAAGATTGTTTCAATTTCAGTCGCTTTAAGATTTTTAGACTTTTGTTCTCGTACCAATTTTTGGACTCTTTGTTTTAAAGTTTCGTCCATTTCCGTGCTCAGTTGGTGAATGCGAATGTCTGTTTGTACTTTAATTTTCAGAGCATCCATCCTGGTGTGGACTTCATTCATAAGGGTTCGATGAAGATTGTTCGTATTGTCTTCAAACTCTTTTTTGTTGTCAATTTGCAAGTTACTGATCTTTTGTGCTTTGCAGCACTCTTTCTCAGCTCCTTTTTCGTGTTCGCATGGAAAGTAATTCCCTATGCTCACCCTAAGATCTGATGTCAGCATGTTAATTTCGTTTTCGATTTTTCTCATACTAGTGTCAATCTCTTGTTCGATCGAGACATTTTCTTGCATTACTAAATTTGACATCCTTGTCTCTGTATCTGCTATCATATTACGAACTGTGTCCTTTAGGTCCCAATGCCTCTTGTCGTAGATTTTTGTCAAATTACTGTATGCTTCGATCGCGAAGACATTCTTAAAACTGAAAACGAAGTTTTCATACTTAATTGCTCTCCATATTTCAGCAAGCCAGTTGCTAAACTGTTGTAATGTAGGGTGTTCTTTCATCTGGGCTACATCTCTAACACGCAGCAAAATGGCTTGCTTCAGGTCTTGCATTTTAAAACAGTAGTGTATGTCTGTCTTGCCCATGGGTGGTGTACCAGCATAAAGGCCAGGTACAAATGTGTTGTCCCGAGCCTTGTCATAATGCAGGACATCAGTGAAACTTGAGTACCGATCACTCTGATCAGTATCTTTGGCAGCTGCCAGCGTCTTCTCATCTAACAATTTAACAAAAGCA
Source organism: Haplosyllis leylae (assembly GCA_038406175.1). Classification (NCBI taxonomy): domain Eukaryota; kingdom Metazoa; phylum Annelida; class Polychaeta; order Phyllodocida; family Syllidae; genus Haplosyllis; species Haplosyllis leylae. Next base: position 2,834 of record JBCAUG010027788.1, read on the forward strand.
TCCATTTCTAGAGAAGATGACGCATCTACATCAACAGCTCCCATGTTCTGATGCACAAACCGGCACGCTTGCTGCTCTCCAACTTTATTCATACGCATAAAAACATGAATGGCTATCGGCAGTACGTCTTGCATTTCATTCCCCTCTCCCTTTATAATAACTAAAGTCAAATCTGATAGGCCTATCACAAACGTTGCGAGCTCATTGTCGTAATCGGACCTTTCAGCTAAAGTTCGGGACATGAGACCCTCTGAGTCAATTACCATGAGATAATTGCATTTCAGCTGTTGACTCAGGTCATCGCTGAGTTTTACGAGCTGCATGTAAACACCTCTTGTGCATCTTCCACTGCTAACTGGAAAATTCAGTCCAAAAGCCGTGTTCAGAATGGTGGATTTTCCGCTACTCTGTGCTCCCAGGACAGATGCTTTGAAAACTTTAGCTTGAACACTGCACTCAATTTTATTCAGAACAGCATGTAGCCATGTAACTGGTGAATGCACGACATCACCATCAAGAAGCTCTATGGCTGTGCCTTCAATCAGCATTTCTGCCACAACTTTTGCAAGGGATTCAAGTATGTCATTTAGAAGGTTATTTTTTATTCTTTTACCCAAAGCTGCCATATTCTCATACATCACTGCAATTTCTCTGAAGAAATGCTCTAATCCCAAAGAGCCATGTGTAAGTTGTGAACCTAACAAACTTAACGCTTTCTCTTTTTCTGGACTTTCCTCGTACATGCGATATTTTTGATACTCTTCTCGGAGCGGTTGCAACAATTCTATTGATCTTTTATTCAGTTCCAGCTTAAGACCTTGCAAGAAGTATTTTCGTTTAGTTCCTCTAAAATTGAGGATGCACTGGAGAAATTTCATGAATGTATTAGATACTGGATATTGCAATTGTTTCAATTCCAACTTCCACTTCTTGTTCTCTTGTTCCAGTATATATTTTTCTATTTCTCCGCTTTGCAAACCTTTCTGGCGACATGCTTCCTTGTCATATTTTGCCATCTGTTCTCGAGTTTTGATGTCAGACTGACAAGGTAAAACAACGGATTTAGCACTACCTGGTTTCAGTTGATTGTATTTGTCAATGTCTGCCAATATGCCCATTGCTGCAGAATGGCCTTCGGCACAATTCTCATCATCAACGTCAAAATTAGTTCGTATTTGGGTCTCAGAAGCTATTTTTGATATGCTGGTATGATTACCCCGTGACAAAGTTTTTATTGACTCTTTCAGGGTTTCCAACAGCTGATCAAAATTTGCATCCTTTGCTTCGTATCTGAGTAATTGGATATCACCCAGTTTGGTCTTTAATTGGTCACAGCCTCTCTTGATTTTGACCTTGTCTTCATGCTGATGCAACACCACAAGAATAATTCTTGCTAAGTTTTGGACACAGCTTCTCAGGAAAGTGAAAACATCTTTGTCTATTTTCTCAGTAAAAATACAAATTACTGAGGAAAACTCGATCAACATAGTACTCACTTCTGGACACTCCAGAGCATTTCCCCGATAATTCACGAAAGTAACTGGCTCTGAAAATTTATCGTCACTATATCCTCCTGGCAAGTTCCAGGCAACTTCTGCCAACCCCTCTGACAATATTTGTTGGCAGTTACCGCCTGCTAAACCTTGGTGCCAAAACGTCTCTTGATGTGAACTGAGCATTTTATTCAGAAGTTTTAACTTCCATGTCGTTTCATTACCCAATGTTAAGAACGACACAAGAGGCCCTTCCACATCAATAAGCGTTTTGTGCACGGATTTGCTTTCTTGTACTGCTTCATTCCCCTCATTTGTACCCTGAAACTTAACTTTGGCCCCCTTATTCGCTTGATCTGCTTCCAAATCACCACCTTGAACCCGAAATATCCTCGAAATATTTTCAAGGCTCCAACGTAATAACATTTTCCTTTCACTACGTTCTTTCATGTGAGGAAGTGGTAGAATGAACGGGACGGCATATTGGCACCTTGACATTTTATCTGCTAGTTCTTGTCTCAAGAAATCATCTGCACACAAGAAGACTGCTGTAATAATATCAAGAGGATGTACTGCGCTTGTAATGTCAAAATCTGGCTCCCCTTCGATGTTTTCTTCGTTGCTTTGCCACTCCTCTTCCCAATCATCTTCCAATGCAGATTCTTGATCATGCCGTGTGGTAGCACGGTGTGGAGTGATACCAATGCCAGTTTGTTTAGTTAGTCCCTTTTCTGAATCTAATACTTTTGCGCATTCCTCCCTCACATTACTGTTCAGCCCAATTATTTGTCTCATAAAATACCATGGTAACTCTGACAGATCCTTTGGTTTCTGCCTGACATCTTTGAGAATGTCAGAAGTTAAAAGAATTACTTCTTCGTAGCTCAGTTTTTGTGGATAATACTGTTTCAAGTTTAGTTTATCGAGTAGTTCTTCCGCTGGTTGTTTCAGGTCAATCTGGAATGTATCTTTTTTCTCTTCTGTATGCCAGAAATGACCCTTTTGCATAACTGACTCTAAGTTTGCTTTGATAGACTGTGCCAACCGCAGTAAGTCAGTATCGCCATCTTGATATTTGAGAAACGTCGACATTTTTTTTCAAAATGGCTTCGTTTATCGTAATCCCCAACAAGAGCCCTTTACTCCCCTTCTGTCAGTGACAAATTTGGCAGTTGCAACACAGAAAAAATTAAGTTAACAAGTGATTCTTAGTAGTACTTAAGCTTAACGGGTCACACAACGCAAAACCTAAACTTAACCAAAAATCATTCTTTATGCCGAATGTTATACTTTGAAGAAGGTTTTCATCTCAGTCAGAAACAAATAACCCAGACGAACTTAACCCTTAAACAGTAAAGGTGCTGACTCAAACAAAATTTATGGTTTGAATACTCATCACAAGTCGTATTTCCTGCAATCGCTGAATATATCCCTGACCCTTTCGATTTATTTAAAACTAACTGCCCTATGACGGTAGCTTCAATGCGTTAATGGTCCAAATACCTGCGTATTGGATTAGCTTTTACGTTTTACAAAAATTGAGACATTCACATTTGTCGTGCCAAAAAGTTATCAACCAATTTGAACTTCAGATGAAATCATCCGCTTTTCCCACAGAATTATTCTTTATCCGTTTTCACGCTTGTTTGTGAAAGGTTCCAGCGAATTTCCACGTTTTTCAAGAGCTTGGGAAACTGTATGATTAAAGCAGATAGAAAGGTTCAATGCAAGTGAACCCAAAAATTCAGTAAGAGGAACATTGCATTTGCAATATTTTTCTCCCATGGAAGAATTATAGATTTTCGAACATTATTAAAGTATTACTCACGTCAGCTAATTTTTTCTTGATGTACTGCACCTTGCTTCTCACTTCCGATTCTAAAGATACTGTTTAATTTGACCTGTAAATTAAAATTGGTAAAATCATTAAGCTTGAAAGAATATTATTTATTAATAATTGAGATAGCAAAATTATTCATTTCAGACTCACCAGTGAATACAAGAGTAGTCGTCTTTGCCTTTTTCTTTCCTTCTTTTTCCACTTTTCTTGGATATTAGGTTTTCTAACATGACAGTGAAAATATTATTAAACGGTTATTTACAATTATGGTCGCGACTACACATCTTTTTGATGCTTATTACTGGAACGGGATCTTTTACAAAACAAGCATAATTCTCGAAATTGAAAATATAAACAAGTGATAACAAAGAGCTGAATTGTACTCACTTCTTGAAAGGGACTCAGCAAGACGAGGACCAACACTGCTTCTTCGAAACGACTTCGCCCTGAGCGCTTAAGTCAAGCTTTATAGTTTCTAACTTGAGCTTTGATACAAGGATTGCGTCACATGTCAACGTTCCTAAAAATATGAAAGCATACCAAGACATACTAGAAATCATCTCTTCAAAAAAGTTGCTTCATGAACCCGTTCTAAATGTAATTCACTTGATTTATCGTCAGCACATAATGAAATTAAAAGATTTTTATGATCAGTTTTTTTTTTTCTTTCTCTTTTTTGTTACTCATCGTACTGAATTATCCAAACTAAACTTTTAAATGTTATCCCCCGTAGATCAAACTGCTAACACACAGAATTATGATGAATGTTCAGATACACTTCAGTAATAGTTTTGTCTATTTTCTATTTTATCCTGATGAAAATGACATTTCAGACAATAATTCTAGAGACCTGTGCTCATTTGCATGAACGTTTGATTGCACTCAGCCTGGTGTTGCCCAAAATAATAGATTTCCTTAAACACACATCATTTACTTGAAATAGTCCAAACCTGTTGAGTCTCTGACTACCTTGTACAATAGCTGACCTTTGATGATGCTGTGACCTGTGTTTAGAATTACAGTAACAGAACAGCAACTAATTTACAGGATCAGGGTTTCTTTCCCAATAATCAGTGGTTCCCTTGTACAAGGAAGACTTCAAAACTAAATTAGTTTGACTTATTTAGACACCAGTGGTGTGAAACCTTTAATTCATGGAGTTTAATACTTCTCTGTGCAATATTTAGTGTCCTTGGCACACTGCAGAAAACATCCTCCTACACAGGGGTCAGTGTCTATTGCACGTGGCAGAACACAGTTAATGTACACATACACATAATGTGCACATACTCTCAAAATCATTTAGTACCGTTTTCTATCATATTTAGATCTTTTACTTTGAAAGTCCAAACATTGGAAATATCACAAGCAATCGACCCTTGGTTTATGTGAATCAATCATGCATAAATTTGAAGTTTTCCAGAAGCACAGGACACCTTGTAGGGCAATGACTACCGTTCAATACTCGACGCAGTCTGATTATTTTCAGAATCATGAATAATGCAAATACAATACAATTTAATGGGTAAAAGTATTTTGCCACAGAGCTTCAGAAAATATTAAAATGCACACATGAAACAGGAAAAGACTCATGAATTCAACCAATCCTCACAGAATATAATGACAACATTTGAATACCACTAAATGGAGATCTGTTGTTCATATTGTATTGTTAATGGTAATTTGTGGAATATTGAATTAATACACCGGATTCCGCCAACCAGCCAAGCATTTCCTCGTGAGAATGACGCCGCTGTTCAAGGACCTTAAACCGTCCGACTTCGAGCCTGCAATTGATAGGGGAGCACTAAGGTCAACGATGAGTATTCCTAAAGACCCACCCACTGCAACTGTTGATATATTTCGCTTACACGGTTGACCGATTGATTATCTGCCAAGTTCTAACGACTATTCTTGTTGCAAAAGCTTGAATGACGTCAATTCAAATAATTTGACCCTTCCACCTGTATATAATTTCTCGAATTAGGTTTCAACCAAGTCTCAACCAATTTAAAGACACAGTTTTGCAGAAACGCATGCGGTTTTCCAACAAATTAGTATTTTCGCAACATTATTATTTTCGGAATATTATTATTTTCGGAATTTTACTGATTTATTACTCACGTGTGCTACATTTTTCCTGACCGATTATAATGTACTTCTCGTTACTGCTGATCTTGCTTGCGCTCTTTCTTCTGTTTATTTTGACCTGAAAATTTAAAGTGTACGATAATTAAACTTAACAGTAAAAATATCTACTCATAAATGATGTGGGCAAGAGTATGCATCAATGTTCAATTATTGCAGGCACATGCCCAATGTTTCTTGGAGGCAATTTTTAATTGAATGAATCATTCTTGGTCAACAGACATACGTTTAGGTAGGAAACTAAGTTCGTGTTGTAATTTGTGATTAATACCTTTTGTCAGATCTACTCTTTCTATTAATTTCTGGAAAACGATGACTGTTTTTCTTGACTTCTGATTTTATTTTCTCACCTTGTCAAGAAATGAGAGATGTTTAAATTAGTTTCTGTTCAAGCTGTAACCAGTTTTGGCATGAAACATTTGTTGACCTTCTTCGCAACATTGAATTACCAGTATCACATGCACATGGTTTTCGTATATTGTCACCAGATTTTGTTATCACTGCTTTAAAAGAGAATTATATATAATATACAATGATTGCTTACCTTTTCCACTTGAAAATAAAAATTGGTGCCGTCCTTTTCTTTAAAAGATAGAAGCATCAACTTGCAATTCAATTTGATATCAGAGTATGTGGTGCGGCTTGCTTCTGTGTGAACAATTTATAGACAGTGAGTCAAACCACGTGATACCTTTTCGGAAATTCATGAACATTCCAGAATATTTACTTGACCTTCATTACTGATTACAGAAGTCCCTTTCCGAAATCTGTAGCTTTTAAAATATGTTTGCAGGGGATTTACTAAGCTTCTTCCGTTGTCTCCTTTGAAAAACATTGAAAGATAAAGTTTTTGCGTCGCGAGACAAGTGACGAGAAATGCTGCTATTCGTTGTAATGTTCACGCAAGATAAATAAAAATACAGGCCACATATTTCTGCTCGTAATTAAATTGTTGATTATTCTTCTTTTATTGTTATGTGAGAGTTTAATTGCGTAATAGAATTAGCATGATGTCTACTCTTGTTGGTTACTGCAAAATAAAAAAGTGACAATTAAAATAGGAATACGGTGATTTGTTGATGGGCGTATGTTTGAAGCCCTGAACTATTTGCGTAAAGAAATGTCCTTCAAATTTTATCTGAAGCTGCCTTACGCGATTTTCAATGTTTAAACAATTTCTGAATATCGACCAGGAAGCTGTTCGTGTGATGGTTTTTTGGAAAAATTGTTTCTCCTGTAAAGTAGTCTGTTTCTGAAGAGCGACCAGGAACAATTTCTGAACATCGACCAGGAAGCTGTTCGTGTGATGGTTTTTCGGAAAATTTGTTTCTCCTGAAAAGTAGTCTATTTCTGAAGATTGATTTTTGGAATTGCATTTTCTGAAAAGTGTATAATTTTTGAAGATCGATCAGGAAGCTTTTGAGTATTTTAGCAACATCCAAAAATCCGGTACATACATAATGTCACCTGTCTCTGCTTATAACCTACACACTAAACCTTACAAATTTTGTTGACATATTTAAATGTCTGGAAACAAGATTCACTATTCTTTATTGTTATTTTTGTCCGGTACAGTTCCACCCCACTGAGTACTTCATGCCAGACACAATATACAGGAAAATACAGGTCTTTTCTGGTTAATTCGAAGCGGTACACTCTTATGGCTTAGCTTCTTTCAAAGCTTTGATGTAAGAGGATGTCTTAGCAAGTGAAATAAGTTTTCATCAGATGAAGCCTCTTTTTTACAATAGTGGTGTGGACTGGTCGCCGACAGAATCAATTCAAGTGGAAAAATTAACATGCGAACCAACTGCTGGACAAAATCGTTGACTTCATGACCAATGTCGGATTGTCAGAGATGGCCTATTTACCTTGGAGACAGATTACGTAGCAGATTTTTTAACCAAGCCCTCTTTGCAGCTTAAAGTCTCAGTTGCCCTAAGTTCTCCATATAGCACATAGCGTTTACAAAATAACCCTGTGACGGGGACTGAAGTTGTGCCAAAACATCAACAAGAAGCCCAGGGGCTTTATGCAGAGCTGTTGTTGTTATTTTTATTTTAGATGTTTGAATGACTTTGATTGT
>JBCAUG010027799.1:0-10399 GCA_038406175.1 Haplosyllis leylae
GAAATTAATTCAAAGAATTATTTATGAAACTTCAATTTAAATTCTGTTCATTTGCATTCCAATCATTGACAGATTGCGGCTGCTAACCTTAAACGTGGTTGAAGTAAATCTTCCATCTAAAGTCACCAATGGTTCAGGTCCTCATCTGCTGAAAACTGTGCTTCGACATATGCACGGTAAGCAGAACAATATGTGGCAATTGTGGTAACTCTGCCAGGAAATGTTTTGCACACAATGATAAATAATGAATTAGGACCGACAAAGCCTTGCCACAAGGCAGTGAAATCAGAGGTTGCGGAGAAAGGGTCTTTTATCCAGTGTATTGGTTGTAAACATTACTACATGGCCACGCCAGTGACATTGTCGTTGGTCTTCTGTCCGAAAATGCAAACGTATGGTCACAACATCCACACGTAAACATCTGTTCTTGACAGACTGGTGGATTTGATAGGGTGGGGGCAGAAGTCTGTCATATTCCAAGGGTCGACATTTCTTAGTGCTCTCCCTCTCAAGGACTAGAAAACCCCTTTAGAGAAATCCTGGATCTACATCTGTAACTTGACCACTTGGCGCTCAGTAGTAAAAACCTGCACATTTGAATGACGAGACCAATAAATATGAAATCAGTAACACCTTTTTGAAATTCATGAATTGCCGACTGTTTTTTTGAGGTAGAAAAAATATAAGGCAAGAAAATGGGTATTTCAGATTTTGAGCATTTTGTGATACATCTACAACACATCTATCCAATCAATTACATATTACATACAAGTGAATATATTCAATTGTTTCAGGCCAGGTCGTGGATAGTTGTCACAATTGTCTGATCACTCTTTAGTCTATCATCCATTCTTCTCAATATCAACTTTAAATATGGCTTAGTAGTTGGTGAATGTACATTCAAATATTGTTTATTATTTTTACTTTTAGGGTTGAAAGAAAATTCCACTTGCAGTCAAACATCATTGGTATCTAACAGTTAACGAGATTTGTTCGTTAAAGCCAAAAGGTCCCCTATCGGCTTCTGAAACGATTTATAAGTGTTACGCTCAGTCTTTCATGACAATCACATTTGTTTTTCCCCCTTATTGAATGTAATATCTTCAGTTGCACAGTTTCGGGACAGTAGAGTGACATCTCCAAGAAAAGTGTGTGTGCCGACAATGAGTTTTCCAGTTTTCAGTTTTCAGAGTGTCAGTTGAGTTTAGCAGATAAGCAGTTTTTACAACGAATATGCCATTTTTGTGAAAAAATGCTTTTTTCTGGTAAATATGCAGTTTTATTGTAATTTCCAGATCCCCCCTAATAGACAGTGGTACCCTCGGGCACCAAATTACTGCATACTTGCCCAAGGAAAACAACAAAACTGCATATTTGCCTCAAAAATGGTTTATTCGCTACAAAGAAAACCCTGCAACTTAGCTCAGATCAGGTACGTCTCCTTCCAGAACTGCGCAGTAATATTTCTGTGCAAAACGCTCTACAAATTGCTCTGTCATTATGGCAAGGCAAAAACAAATCCCTCAACCGAATCTGCAAAATAAGCCCACCAAATACGCGCCAAGTTCTCCGTGCAGACCTGTGACTTGCATTGTCCCGGCTACCCGTTGAGGCCCTCATTTAAAAGGTAAGTAAAGGGAACAGTTTCGCATAGTGTCCTTTGTCGAACAAAGTTAGCTGTTTCAGAAACATGGATTTAATAAATGAAAATTCATTGACTGGATTCATTGTAGCAGGATTAATTGCTCTTCTATTTCTTTATTACTGGATATGCTTAAAAAGACCATTTCGGTAAGGTTTACTGTTAATAAGTCAACAAAAAACAAATTTTGAAAATGAAGAATTTCATGTTTCTAACATAAATTGACAATTAATTCATGAAACAGAGACACTGTGAAGTGACTCTAGTCGACATAACAGGCGTACTGAGACGTCCAAATAACTTAACACGTCAGATGTAAGGATGTAAAGCAGGTGGGTGGGTTGGAAAAACAAAACTTGAATACGACGTCAGAGCGTAGGGACATGAGAAAAGGCACATAATGATCATAGAGTTTGGTGGCTATGGCGTGTGTGCCCTAGAAAAGAGTCCAAGCTACACACGCTATCTAACTCTACGTTAATGATGCATACGGTTACCAGACCATTTCGAGCAAAACAGATTTTATTAAAATAAAATGAACCTTTTTGTACGCTGTGTAACAATACAATAAAACCGAAATGATTCGCATGAGGACGTTAATTTGAGTTCATTTCCCACTTTCTAAAGGTAATTGCTATTCAATTGTCCCCAGTGTACACTTCAAAGTGAGTGGCAACATACTCAATAAACACACGGGCATAAACACAAACATAAGTACATCCACACATACTGAAAAAAAAGACACAGGGAAAGGGAAGAGGGTATTTCCTTTCTTCCACTTCCTCACGAATTTGCCATCTGCCATTCTAACTGTTCAATTTTTTCTTACAAGTTTTCCACCAGGCCCACCGTCTCTACCATTGATCCATGGTTTGTATGCAAGAGGTTGGGACTCCAAAAAACTTCCGTGGCGATACGCGAAATTAGCCAAAACGTATGGTCCTGTGTTCAGCTTACAATTGCCAAATAGAAGGTACACTATAAATGATACTTTCAGTTTTTGCTAAACAGCAGGCCTTTGCAAACTTTTATAAAAATATTATTCAACTTGTATTTTATAGATGGGTTGTTGTTCTTAACGACATCAGCAGCATCAAGGAGGCGTTCATACAGCGAGGGAATGATGTCGCTGGACGACCTTTCAAAGACCATTACAAAGTGTGTTCCAGTATGATGAATCCTCAATACCCCAAAGCTGGTACATTTAATTTTAATAGCATTTACTGCGTCCGAATCTCAAATAAACAGGAATATATCACAGGAAATCGGCTGTTGATATTAGGTTTAAGCAGATCTATGCTTCCATTATTTTTACAAAAGATATTTTCCTTCTCTGTGCACTACAATCAATTTTTCGTACACAACACGAAATTAACAGTTTTGTGTATACAGTTTTGACACCCAATATTAGAAAGTTCCAGTAAAAAAGGTAAAGTCAAGTGCTACATGAGCGGAAGTCAATTTAAAGATTCACTAAATAGATCATGCCAGGCTAGCTCAGTAGGATAAGCATCCAAACTAAAACAACAGTGATTGTAGGTGTGGTGAGTTCAGTTACCACTGGAGGTAACTTTTTTTTGTCTAAATATTTTTAAGCCTTGGTGTCAATTATGTACAAAACTGTCAACGTTGCATATTATGGACAAAAACCTCGAATCAATTTAATTGGAATGAGTGTTTTTGTACAGGAATAGCCTTCAATGAATTTGATGATCAGTTCAAGGTGCAAAGAAATCTATCCATGGTTGTTCTTAGAAGTTTGGGATATGGAAAAAAGAGTATAGAGCACAAAATATGTCTGGAAACGCAGCACTTAATTGATGTAATTGAGGTAAGCAGCCATTCAGAAATATATCTTCATGTTAGCATAAGTAGATCCAAACAATATCGAGACATTTCAGGATACTTGATTCTTTGGGGTTCTATTTCATTGAAAAGTTTAATTGTCTCGGACTTTCCTAATAAGATAACAATTATCACCAAATTGTTGGCAAAAATATTGTTTTTTCTCACATCATTTTGAAACTTTGATGAGAATATGCTGATGTTAGAAAATTTTGAAGTTCAGATTTGATCTCCAAAGATGTCAACAATCGTTTCGTAAAGAAAAACTTGTTCGAATAACAATAGTATTTGTTAAATAGAAAAAGAATGGCAAGCCTTTTGCTCCGAAACACCTCATTGACAGCGCATTGTCGAATATAATTTGTTCGCTGGTGTTTGGATTCCGCTACGACTATGACGAAGAAGAATTTAAAACTTTGCAGCACAATATAGACACTGTATTTGAATACTTCATAAAACTAATTGTTGTAAGTATAGAATACTGTTCAGTCGTTTTTAAAAATTTAAAAACAAATTTACAAATAAATCTCACAAGAATTTACAGAAGTGAATATTTTATTTAGTAGTTCCACTGTCACAGTTTCCCTATCTCGTCCAGGTTGATATCATCTGGTTTGCTAAATACTTGCCCGTTGTTAGGAAGTGGTTGAAAACATTTCAAAATATTTGTGCACAATCGGCTGATTATTTTGACAAAAAATTGAAAGAATTATCGGAGGACAGCACGGGATTCAATTTCGTGTCACTTTATCTGAAGGAAGTTGAGAAGGATAATTCAAATGGCGGAACACTTGACAACAGGTCAGTGAAAGAAGGAGACTGTGCTAACCACTGGTTCTTGTTTCTAGTTGTGAGTTCTTGTTCTGGGTTTCAGGTTTTAGGCTTCATACAACAAATATGGTCGGTAACCTTCTATTTTACTTCATCTAATAAATAGTACAATAAGTGAACATTCAGTACAAAAATCAAGACAGAAAAGGCAAAAGATATGCAGAAAAATATTATCACCCTTATTTTCCCATCCAAAAAATCATGCTTTTTGGAATGTTTAAGTTTACACTTACATGGCAATTTGGTACACTTTTCATTGGAATTATTTTGTCAAAATTTTACACCTTTAGACATATCCTGGAACCCTTTTTGGTCAATTATGAAATATGTCAATTTTTGGCAACTCCAGGACCATTTGAATATCTTTCAAAACATTGGTGCCTTCAGAAAATCAAAATCTTCTCAATGAAGGAACAACAAATCTGCCTTATATTTATTTAGTCTAAGGTGGGCAGGTATCGAAGCTATATCATGGGACAATTTTTGGGGGATATGACACATTTAAGCTAGTGCCAAGGTCTGTCTAAAAAGTTTCATGTTTTGACAGATTTATTATGGCTTAAATGGCACCTGGCATTGACATGGTTGATCAAGAATCAGTTCATAACTGTAGATCAGGGTATTCTATATGTCCTGTTTTGGATTTTTGAATAGGTCACTGATTGGCTATTTGCTGGGCCATTAAGTGCCAATTTTTGAGATGTCAAAAAACTCACCAATATTTTGACCTACCAAAGTTTGGAATTTTTAGCCATAAATGGGCATAAATATGTAAAAAAAATGTAAATTTAGGGAGCTTTTTTGGGGTGTTTTTCATATTTGGTCTGGTTTTTGAGCTATGGCTGTTTGAGTAATTTGTCATTTTTGAGCCAAAAGATCAATTGCCCATTCACAGCATGAAGGGTCAATGATAGGTTTAAAATGTCATTAATGATTTGTAGAGAACCTTTGGCTACCAAAAGTTATTGAGAATTTTTGTGATTGACAGTTTTGCATAAGCCAAGAAATTGGGAAATTGTTTTGATTGGCCAATTTGAGTCTCATGCATGGATTGGGAGGTCAAAATGATATGAGAAGTCAAACTAAACATGTTCTAAGGATATCCAATGTCAAAATAATAAAAAATGTTTACTGTGGGTCACTGTGATAAATTTCTGAGCATTTCTCTATAAGGCTGTGTAGTCAAAAGTGATTTGAATTATTTTTTAAAATGGTAAAATTAGATGAAAATTAACCCCCTATATCTCAAAATTAGCAATTTTGAGTGATTTGGTGAAGTTTTCAAAATTAGCACAATTGACATGCTTGTGTGGCTCTATTGCCTCTGTTCATTTTGGAAGCCAGGTTGAGTGTTGTGAATTGCTTGGGAGGTCAAAAATGATGCAAGAGTGTTTAAAGGTTGTCATAGCCAGATTCTGGTTAGCACCAAGTGACTCCAGTTTATTATGTCCAACACCAAGCAGCTATAAACCGGAGCATATAATATGACTGAAATGGGCACTGGTCACACTTGAGTGACCTACCCACTGAGCACCTACTGCTAGGGCATGATACACTCTGTGATACTTGTTACTTAAGGTAGTCATTAACCTGTTTTTAGGATGATTATGTATCAAACCATTGACATGTAACACAACCAGAAGTACTACAATAAATACATCAACTGTACAGATATCTCAATGTGAATCTTAGAGTTATCTATGTGAACTGCTGAGACAATCACATATGCAAGATATTGCTATGTCGAATGAGTATGGCAAATACTCAAGGCAACCCGTACCAAGGGATGTATCAAAGGTGTAAAAAATTGAGTTCTGAACCTACATACCTGTCAACAAAGATCCATCAGGGCATTCAAAGGGGCAGTTCCTGCATACATCTACCTGAATACCAAACTCTGGCTGGTGTTGTCTTTGGAATCATGTAAATCAATGCTATGGCTCTGGGCTGGTTCATAACTGGCTAGCTGAACAGCAGGGTCACCTGTTTTTTGTATTTGGGTACCTAAGGTAGAAAATAGACATATATGTCTTTCACACCCATTTCTCCACCAGTCAAAATCATAAAAGGAGTATGTTCACAATAAACTGCATTGGCCACAGGTGAAGGGATTGATAATGCTAAGTGAACATTATGGATAGTTTCTTCTTGAATTTTTATGCTATTTTTGACACAACAATACCTACTTAAACTACCCCAGCCTGGCATCCGGCTATTTTTTGTAATGCACCACAAATTCTTGTAATGCAATACCTATTGATGCATAACACCAGAACGTAATGCAATGTGTTTTGTGATGAGCTAGGGCATTACAAAACATTGGTGCATTTCAAAAAAATTGTTGCATTACAACAAAAAATTGGTTCCCTGAACCTGCTGCTGTTGGTAGCCTCGTGAAAGGGTGAGTTTGTAAAGTTTCACATAATTGGTCATGATAAGAATATGTTCCGTTCAAGATTGAACTCTCTGCACATAGGACAGGAGAGCCATCAAGGAAGATTTGATATGTACACCACAGCTCTAAGACCTTGGCTGCATACTACAGCCGAGTATACTACAGCTAGAGTATACATATAGTATACTACTATAGTATACACAGAACAGTACACTACAGTAGTACACATACTACAGTGGTACTACATAGCCATCTACAACAGCTGTAGTATACATACTACATGTATACTACAGCTCTAAGAACTTGGCTGTAGATTTGAACACCTATGACATTTTATCAAATGTCCATTCTCAGCCTTTGAAGTTTGTTTGCCCCATTTGTAAGTAGGTGTGACCTATTTGAACTTATGATGCTATACAACACAAATTTGAGAGAAATTGTAATTAATGTAATGTGAGAGGAAGAAAAATAAAGATATGAAACTTGCCTTTTTGATGGTCAGTTTCTTAGAAGTAGAGCTGAGAATTGACATTTGATGAAATCTTGCAGGCGTGATAATCTACAGCTGAGTTATTAGAGATGTAGGTAGAAAGAAGATTTAGTACTCACTTATTTTCTGATTCAGAGTGCAGCAATTAGTTGTGGATTTTTATGGGGCAGGGACTGAGACCAGCGCTACAACAATGGGATGGGCCTTGTATTTTATGATAAGGTATCCCGATGTCCAGACAAAAGTGCGAGTAGGTTGTACACAATATACAGAAATATTAAATTATATGACTTAAAAGTAAACGATTTGATGGTACTATCTCTTTTTGGTTCCCCATTTACACACTTTGTTTCAATTTTAAGGATGAAATTAACCTTGTGGTTGGCAAAGGTTGCCGAACATCCCTGAAACACAGAGAAAAACTTCACTACACTGAAGCGACAATATGCGAAATACTAAGGCTTGGCTGCACGATCCCATACACTATTCCACATTCCACTATTGTTGATACAGAAATTGCAGGATATAAAATACCAGCAAACACACAGGTATTTGCCAGTCTTTGAAAGTGAACTATAGGACTGAAATCATTTGCCGAAAGCTTTGAAGTCTTTACTCAGGCAAGTTCTTAGATCCTCTAGCAAGTGCTTCATTTACATTTTCATCAACAGGTTACAGCTAACTTGTTGGCCGTACTCCATGATCCTGTGACATTCCCTCAACCGGATCTACTCAAACCAGAGAGATTTCTTGATTCTAATGGAGAGGTCGTGAGGCACGACAATTTCATACCCTTCAGTGTTGGTAAGCAAGACCTGTGGTAAAAGATAAAATGAGGAGTTTGAAGTTTAACATCTAATGTTTTCTAGACGTGGAAAGATACGGTTTCCTGAAACAATTTAATGATTGTTTTTACGAAACGACAGGTAGAAGAAGCTGTCTAGGAGAACAATTGGCCAGACAGGAATTGTTCCTGTTCTTCACACATCTCATACAAAGCTTTGAATTCAAATTGCCTGAAGGAGAAACGCTACCTCCTCAAAAAGGACTCTGGGCCATGACATACAAGCCACCCATTTACAATATCACTGCAACATTTCTTAATTGAATGAAAAAAGCACACAAGTAATTATTTTTGGTTACTCAACGTAGTTTAAGTATATTTCTGTTCATTTAAAATATTTTCCAATTATCCATAAAATTAATACTCACAGCTCACCTTCTTGTTATGCCATAGTTTACCCGACGTTGTGGACTCCGTATAAGTTCAAAAGAAATAAATTAGATAAAGATATACCGGTGTAAGTATTCAGATACCCACCCATTTTCATACATCCCGGGTTAGTTTCCTAGATCTAATTCTATATGCTGATTTCATGAACTCCTCTCCCCACTAATTGATTTTGCGAACCCATCCTTTAATCTGTGAATTCGTGATGGGATTATCATTTTGTTATATGAAAATGTACTTTGCATATGGTGGCAAATGTCTACAAACATTATCCAATTAAAACCATTTATATTTACAGACTATTTTTTACAGATGACTTCATATTTACACATGAATCTAAATTTACAGATGACTTATTTTACAGGCAACCTCAAACTTGTCTGTGAAGTTGAAGTAGTCTGTAAATGTGAAGTTGTCTGTAAATTTTGAAGTCATCTGTAAAAAAGTAGTCTGTAAATGTCAATGTTTTTAGCAGGAAAACTCTGTAAAAATCCATATGTGAAATATAGTATTATATCACAATTCCAATAATCCATCACAAATTGACTGATTTAGGGTTGGATTCGTGAAATCAATGGGGGTCTCTGGAATCAAGCTCAGTATGCCCAGGGAAGGGTAGTTTATGAAAACAACATTTCTGATTTCTGAGACCCTGACAGGGTGTACAAAGAGGGGGATTTCTGAAATTATTTTACTGGTACTCGTGAAGAACGTGGGTCTATTCACACTTGTACCTCTATCATTTTTCATTGTGGGAAAATAATTGGATTTTTCGCGATAAGGAAATGTGTCAGAATTGCCAGATATAAAATGTAATTTTTAGGAATCATAAAAATGTCAATTTTACAGGTGAAGGTTATTTCAGGTTCCCGACCTTTGCTAGAATGTGAATAGAGCAATATTTGATACATACAAAAGCTGAGAGTAGAAGTTGACTTCTTGATCTGTCAGATTTGACAAATATGCCTGAAATGAAAAACTCAAATGCAGACTTTGTCGTACTTGAATATTTTAATATTTTAATTCGTCAGAAAAGAATTACAGTGCACAAACCATCCAAAACCTTAAGTGCAATACGTCACTGAACCAAACTGTCGTGAGCACATCCAATCAACATTTCATAAACACATAACATAAATAATTTTGGTATCAAAGGATTTCCTTAGTGAAGGCAATAGAGTAGGTGCGGGTACTTCGGGTCACCCCACGTCAAGCGGGTCACCAGCATACAATGCAACCTTTTGATCTCTGCTAGGTTATAGGTTTTATTAATTTTTTTTGTTGATGCTACTATTTCAAGTATTGACCTGCCCCCTTTACAGGGCAAACATTTTCCCCTTTGCAGATGCCGCCATTAGACTTGCACAGACGTGTAAGTAAGTGACCTGCTTGAAATGTGTATTTTCTGAGTAGCATTGGCAGAACTGGACCAAATTACAAGTGCATCTTAATTCTGCAAGACATAGAGAATATTTTGATACCAATTGTGTATATGTGTGGCTTGACCCGCTCTATATATTAACTAAATGAATTGTTCATCTGAGTGATAATACAGGATTCCCACCCAAAAACATGGCAGGTGACCCGGACTACCAGCAGCTTGTAGTCTGGGTCACCTGTTGTTGGTACTCTGGGTCAGTATTTAGAATGCCATTTTTGATTTAATTTCCATTGAAACTTGTTGCCATATATGTAATCTGTATTGTGTGTGAAGGATGCCCCTCAACTCCTCCCAGGCGCTGAGTAATTAAAGGTTGAATCGGTGACCCGCTTGAACATGACCCGCTCCAATTCTGTTTTAGAATGAGCACTGAATACAATGGCCAGCATTCTTATCTGGATGCCTATGCTGCTTCTTGTCTTGGCTGGAAGTGCCTCATTTGCAGTAAGGAGGCACAGGACCAAATCGGCATCCATATGCAGTTCGTTGGTGATGAAAAGGTTGTCTTCACAGATTCAATTGAC
>JBCAUG010027810.1:0-10399 GCA_038406175.1 Haplosyllis leylae
ATATTATTTTGATAAATATTTATCATGTTTTCAATATTATTTTACCAAAGCCTTGTGAAATCTTTGCCAAATCTTTAGCAAATCTTTAATTTAACAACTGACCCAATAGTATATTGAAGCAATACAATTCTGGCAGAATGATCTATTTTAGGGAAAACTCAAATAGAGGATGACTTTATAAGGGTCTGAAAATCTGAGACTGCCATGGACTGACAGATTGGCTGCATGAGTAAGGCAGTTATACTGACAGATTGGCTGCATGAGTAAGGCAGTTAGGAATCCAAGTGATGGCTGCTGTTGTGAGTTCAAATCCCAGTGGAGGCAATTTTATTTTTGTTGAAACTTTTTAAAACCCTCCATGTCAATTTTGTACAGAAATATCACATTTGTGTTGAAAACGAAAAACCCGATTATGTGCAAGATGACTCCGTCCGACCTGATGATCAGAAAGGAACAGGATTTGTAGCCATGCCATTTTCTTTGTGCCATACCAAAGACCATTGATGGAGCCAACAAACTGAACAATTGCATTTGGTGTTAAAAGGGCTCCTATTAGCTTTTCAAATCCATTCTAATTTTCTAAAGAGCCTCAACCTTTAATTCAGACCGCTTGAATTTTTTGCAGACGAGCTATTGAAATTTGAAGGGGTCATCAGAATATTGGAGACCACAGACAAAAGCCTACTTTTTCGAGAAATGTCATTTGTTAAAAGGGTAACTAAGTAAAATATTGGAGAAATATTCACAGGCGACATGTGGCTTTAGAAAGGTTAAAGGCTGGAAAAATTGATGCTTCTGATTAAAATTTGATTCAAAGTCTTTGATAAATGATTGAAGGCGGGAGACAGATCATGAATTAGCATACATGTTGAGGATGATTAAAATTAATTCTGGATTGTGGACATATTTGGGCACTGAATACAGTTAACAATAATCACCAAAGATTCATGCTTCAAATCTTTGCTGAAAACCTCAGTATTGTCTGAAAGTTTGAATACCTTGAGACTATAAAACATTTATTCTGATTGAAGGGCTGTTGAAGTACATAATTGCTAAACAATGTGAGAGCATTTTTATCAACTGAGAATCCAAACTATCGTGATATGAAAAGCACGTCGCATGGAAGGATACAATATAAATGTACCACAAGAAGTATGTGCCGTATGGTACTAATCCCTAAAAATACCATTTACGATGTTTAGTACAAGTATTTCCTTTAAAATAGAATTTTGAAAACAGTCGGAAATTTTCTATTTTCAATGAAAATCTAATATGGGTGAACACCAATCTTACGTTCGTACCTGAAAAACGGATTGCTGATACAAGAAAGGAAGAGATCAGGTGTCTTCAGATCAAACTTTGCAAAACATTTCAAATAATGAAATTTAACCATACTGAAAGACACTTATCACATAAATATTACATATTAGTTCCATGTCACGTTTATTTGGCATCAAACCTATCTTTTGAAAAGTCGCCACGTGTTCTTTTTGTTCAGTTTGGTGAAACTATTTCAATTCAATCTGTGTTTGGTATGTATCTAAGATTTTAAGAAAGGTCAGCAACGAATTCCATCAGTGCTGCGTGTATTTTTCAAAGGTGAGTTTAAATGACTTTAAAGATTTCGAGACTGTGTAACCCAAGGAGCTTTTCAAGTTGATCTTGACATTATTAATGTTTATGCGACATATGTACTTGACAAGTTAAAGAATTTAGAAAAGGTAATATAAATAATTTTTGATGGTAATGTGACTAATACGTACGAAAATATGTCCAGAAATCACCACTGTTTCCTTGTATGCCAAAATGCCACACTCGATGTTCAGACAATTCAAACTTTTCTGAGATCAGAAATTTTTGACCTACCCTCAACAATGACAGTCTTGGAGAAATTATATTTTGAAGCTTACAACACATTTATCTTAAAATAATATTGTACAATTATATTTTCTATTTTGGAGATTCCAATGACATTTGAAATTCACTAGGACACTACGGGATGGCTCTGATATTCACAGTTCAAATAGCATCTGTGGCAAAAAAAGCCGAGAATTTTTTTTGATTTTAGTGAGTCAACAACCGTTTAAAATTGAGTCTAACAAGGGTGATTTTCTCATTATGTATCAGGAGTATTAGCCAAGTCAGAAGATAAACTTTCTTAAATCAGGGTCGGCTTTCGACTTCATAAAATCAATCATCCTTTTCTGATGACAAATGATGCTATTTTTCAGAGAATAGCCATGTTAGATCAAATTGATGGTAGACTATAAATTAGGCAAAACTCAACATAATATTTGATGAATTAGTCTAATTTGTTCAAAGAGAAGGTTACAGGGACTTCTGACTCTACTTATTCGCATTGTCTTTGAACATTCTTGTCTTGGTCTATATCTCTTCTTCCATTTTAGCTCACCACGAAATTTGTAATTTCAATGAGAATTATATACAATACTTATCAAACCAATATCATTCTATTATGTTGAAACCTGTTCAACGCAATTCAGTGGTCAACCACACGACTGGTATCGAAAGTTTAAATTTCAGGCCGTTGCATTTTTAGACACTTACGTCGAAAGAACATTTTCACCTAAATAAAACGCTTTGATTAAAAATAGACTTCTAATCTAGTGTGTCAAAATATTTTTTACTTCTAGGAATCAATGACAATGAATATTTGACCAGATTGTTACAACTTGATTCAGTTGGGAGTAATTTAAGAAAAAGTTGGTCAAGTGTTAAATCAGTTCACACTTCAAGAAAAGTAGTTGATCCTTACTTTAGTGACAAATAACCATATTTAGGAATCAAATCATAGACACCGTGACATTTATTACAATGCAAAGTTCCATTTGTGTTGTATAAAGTTACATTTATATTTCGATACTATCTATCCATGTGGAAAATAAGCTGTCGAGACGAAGGGGAATGCTTTGAAATGTTAGAAATAGTTCTCAATACATACATGCCTCGAAACCTCGAAGATTCAATTGCCATTGGAAAAAATAATTACAGCCTTAATGTGAAATTCATGGTCTTATTTATATTTATGTTTTGTCGTGTCAGTGTTATGAAATTCTGATCCAAGTCGTGCTTGGCAATGCAAACTTGGTTACAACTGCGATATTAAAACAACAAATATATTCCGCTAGAAAATTGTTTGGCATCTCCGCGTCCTTTTCGCAAACTCGTGCGAGCTGAATTTCAGCGCCCAACGTAACTTTGACTGTCATTCGTGTTTTTCGCGATTAGCAGATCTATCAGATGTGAAACGCAATTTCTAAGAATTATCACAATAAAATGTCTATGCAAGGGTAATTTGTAAGATTGTTGACCCTTGATAGAATGTGCATACTTGATTAAATAATTAACAGATACAACAGCACGGAAAAGAAATCCACCTCTGGATCTCTTGGATTTTCCAGATCTTCAGAATTGCTTGCCGTGAAAACCTAGAATGTGATAATTCTTGTTCATGCCAAATGATGCAAAATTGAACACGCCAAGCATTCTTTTGGTACACTTTGTGTGGACATTTGTTATTGCGAAACGTGGAACCCAGACATCAAACCACAATTTGTAGAGCGTCATTTGAAATGTCATGAGTCGAGTTTCGGAACGTGACAAATAAACAGCATCATTCAATTGGATTGTTGTGCTGCACATAGAAACAACAACAAAGCGGTAACTATGCACTGTATCAATGAAACAAACAAAACGAAACTATACGGTAAAATAATGTTATAGTTTTGTTAATGCCGCCTCATCGTGATAAGCCCATTCATGAAAATAACCGGGAATATTGGTCAACAACCGGTCAGAACATCAAAAAATGGACCAACAGATATTCGACACAATAGAAACCACTGTAATTTCACTTGAACTGGATTCTAATTGATCTCATTGAATCCGTCGCAATTCGATTTGAAACTTGATAGATTTTGGGTATTCACTTGACCATATCAGTTACACAAACTGCCAGTACATCGAGGCCCGGTGATTAATGTAAGATCATGGGTCTGGCAGTGAACTCGGTCAGTCGAAGCCGACCAGACCAGACAAGGTAGCTCTCCTAGTCCCTCGTCACACGCCGCAACAAGTTTTGACGGACGTTTTCGCGGACTGGATTCACGTTTTCAAAACAGACCCACAACCAACCCGTTTTTGTAGGAAAGTACCTCCACTACAAAAGATTAAGATATTTCCGTGGCAGGATTTCTCGTCGTCGTTTTCTTTATTCAGTGATTGTTGTTGATGATGATCCATAACAAGAATGCCTACCAGCATTGTGTCGCATCTGCACTCAGCTAAACTAATATAAAATACTAAGTCTGACACTAAGTAATACTGAATTGTTAAATAGAACTATGTGATATGAAGTAATACTGAGTTATTGTAAGTAACATGTGGTGTCATTTAGCACTTGTGGTGCCATTAAGAGTCTGTGGTGTCATTAAGCAAAAAGCAGAGTCATCTAGGGTCAATATTTGAAATCAGTCTTGTGAGCCATCTGGTGTCATAGTTGAAATTAAATTCTGTCTACAAGCAAGCAAACAGACACCACAGTGAGAAGATAAGTCGTTCTGCTAGAGCAGGAGCAACTAATAAAAATCTACATGTTGGTAAATGCTAGACTGAACCCATAACCATGAAATTCCGAAGTACTTCATACATTAAATAAGACTAAATAACGATACTGTAACTATTTTCAAGAAACGACGAGATTTACTTGTTGACATAAAATTTACCTTCATTTCCCTCTTTTTGACCTCTGCCATTGCGCTATTAAAGTGTACTGATCTCTTCTGGGTACATTTCTATCGTCCTGAAACAATGAAAAATCACATTTTAATAGCAGTCTGTCGGCAATAGGTAGCAATGATTGATGACTCAAGGTCAATCATTTGTCACACTTTGTTATGGTAAAACCAGAAAAACAAAGCAAAAAGTCTTTTAATGTGTAATATGACCTGGTCAGGGCTCGTTAACCCATTTTCAACGACCCATTCATTTGATTCTATGTATTTTTTTGCGTAGGATATTTTTATCGCCACAATTACCATTCTTACGCTTTTTTGCGAGTCTTAATAAAAGTCATTGTCATTATAAAACTAAACCTGCCAGCAAAATTTAACCCGAAGACCTGATTTGTCAACCAGAAAGTGATACAACAAATTACGCATCAAATAATTTTCATAAAATTGTGTTATGAACATGCAATATACGTGACACGGGATCAAAGTGTCACCATTTGGCAGAAACACAAGAAGTAAATATTTATTGGCCCTTGACATTTTTCGACGAACACCAAGAACGTAGAAATGAAGATCGCGCCGTGATTTATGGCTGCTTTTCACCGTAAACAGATTTTCAGCATTACAATTATTTCACGAATGTTAATAAAATATCCGAAATGTATCAATAAAGAATACTAAATACGCAAAATAATAAGTAATTAATTTATTTAACAAAAACAATATTGGAAACCTGGACAAACCTTGGCATCCATTTGATTTTTTAACTTACAGTATTTCACAAATAGTCAAGTGCAGTAGATTAATTGGTCAAAACAATTTCTGATCAATTGTTGTCGTATTCGTTATCTTTTAAAAAAAGTATAAAACTATGAACTCATTTTAATTTGAAAATCACTCGATGTCTACTGTTGATCCATTTTTAATCAAATCAAAACGAACTGATGAACGTTTGTGTCCTCATTCAAATAAACACTAAAATAAATAAAACAATGTATATTTCATGGAACAAAGGTCACGCAGGTAGAAATGAAAACAGTCAGGACATGATTGAATTTTCCAGGCAACATAAATGATGTATACAACTGAACACTTCGTGTACTTGTCATTTGAAAAAGTATATATCACATACAAATATGATCTATCCACAAACATATATTTACATAATTGAAATTTAGGGTGATATTTGTTCTGTACAATCATTCTGTTGTTATTGTCCAGAAAAATACTTTATGTAAATATCCAATTTGACCTAAACATTCTATCTTTGCAAGCAGACTAATACTATTTCAGTGGAAGACTTTTTTCACACAAAGCGGTAGGTAAAAATTTTGGACTACATGTATTTTAATATTGCTACACCACAAAAACAGAAACATTATACTTTAAGCACCACATAATTCTTTGATTAGTTCCATTTATACTTATTTCATTCGTAGACCAGTACAGAAGTCACTGGTCAAAAACCGGGTGAAATCAGGTACGATATTGGATAACACCACAATATAAATGGAAGATATTGATATGATTAACTCGTTTTCAGAACATGGTAATTGATACATTTTATAGCATTTTAAGACTAGTTTAAATACATTATTTGTTCTTGCATAAGCTCCCAATCTCCGAGATGCACAATCGTCCTCATACAAAAAGCCTTGCGGCCCGCAACAGTCCCATCTCTGTCCACTTAAACAAGCACATACATAATGTCGCAGTTCTTTTGCAGGTTTCAAAATGTAACACACAAATCACTCTGGTGATGAATACATTAAATTTAAAACGTATCCGGGGTTCTTGTAAATGTGATTAGGTGTGTGCGTACACCTCGGTAAACTAATTGTGCCAGCAGCAGTCTCAAAAATGATATGCCAATTCGGCCACTTTTTATTCATGGCAGTATATATGAATACCCACACAAACAAGTCTTCTCAAAACATCTATGTTTTTTATCTATTACCGACTGCATTTGAGCAAAAGAGACTGGGCATTTCTAGTTCAACTCCATTCCCAGGAATAATATATATCCATTTGCATTCAGTCACTGCCTTGTCTCAACCTAATTTGATATCCACTGACCACTGTCCAATGACACATCTAATCCAAAAATACTAGATAAGCCTTGCACTGTTGAGGTATTGCACCAATGTTTTGTAGACGAAAGTGTACTGGCTGACTGTCTGCACCAAATACATACGTTGAGACCGTAGCTGTCCTAATACGGTGGGTACGTCTACCTCCTACAAAAACAAAGAACATTTATTCGTAAATAAAACTGCAATTAAAACACGAGTGTGGACATTGACATTTTGTAGTAGAACCTTTGTTAATTGTACCAAGGTGTGCTTAATTTAATGGAGAGAAAAAGAAATGCAACTTCTATTTTTAGATGCAAAGCACATGATGTCTCCGTACATGGGACTGTCGAGTAAATGTAAACGATTAATACAGGGAGTTAGAAGCAAATAATGGCTCAACCAGATAGCTTGAACATATTTTTAATACTTGTTTTTAAACTTAGCTTTTTTGGAGTTTACATTAATATAATTTGAAGACTACACGGCAAACTGTGAGCATAAATTGTGGTTATCTTTGTTTGCAATCGCAACCGGAGGGTGTAGGCCACTTTGCGGTTTGCAGGACCCGTTCCAACCCATCGAAAAAACAGGTCGAACATGCATATATAGAAACCACCTAATATGGTAAATCAATATTAATCTTACCCTTTTTTATTGTTTCAAAAGATAAGCAATGCATGGCTTGATTCATATATTTCGGCAGTTTAATGCCCTGGATTATTAGTTTTTTGAAAGAATAGACAACAACAAACCAAAGTGTATGATTTTTTAAACGGGTGCAAAAGCACCAAGGCACCCTGAAACCACAAGGGGTCACATGAAAGTGACAAAGCCTTCACGAAACTTTTTACATTTATTTTACACACCTGGATACTTGATATTTGATAAGGATAGTCAAAAGTGTTTTGCTTACTGCGTAAAAACCAGGGTAACCACAGAAAACTAATTGGTACAGACAGTTTAAAAAAGAATACTGATCAGTATATTATCTTTATTTTTTTTTTAATTTGCGAACTCAGAAGGTCCATTCTTTGGACACAAAACATTTTATAATAACATACCATATTGTGTTCAAGGCACGCCTTCATGATCTCTGCGAGAATTACAACACCTGATCTGCCCACTCCGGCACTGCAGTGGACGAGCACAGGAGTATTAGCACCGTCCTTCTCCTTCTTTTCCATAATCAAGTGTCGTCTTACTGAGTCTATTTCATCTAGGTATGCTTAAAAAACAAAACAAAGGTAACTTAATATTTACGTTCCACAATATGCATTCTCAGTAAGATGTGTTGTAAACTGATGCTTCGGGTGACAGAAATCTTTTTCTTTCAGTAAAAGCTTTATGTTGGAAAAAGAAAATATGTAGCAATAGAAATGTTAATAAGTAAATTAGTATATTGCATACTATTCCTGTTTTAAGTGAAAAATAGTAGCTTAAACTGTCGACTTGAATTTAACATATTACTGGAAAAATAACGCTTCATACCTAAGAATCCATAAATATCCTCAGGACATCCATGATCCGGCCAATCTGTGTACTGGATATGGAATATTACCCTCTCTTTGGCTGAAGGAATATGTCGCAACACTAATTGATGCGTCGTGTACGGACCGGAGACACTTGCGAATTTCTTCCACACCTGATATTCTCCGAACTTCATCTTGTGCTTTTGTCCTTTGTCTTCTGGCCAATATCGTGCACACTTAGTTTTTCCTTGTTCCTGTCAAATAACAATTATGTTAATGAATTTGCCATTCTCGAAACTTGCAGAAGCACCAGCGTTAACAACTACTGTACCCACGGGGCAATACTTCCCTCTGGTGACTCCAATCGAACTAATGTGAAATGCATAACGTACCCATTTCTTTACAACCTCATCTTCGCTATCATTACCAAATTACATTCCTTACCATGGTTACAAGAGCGAGTGATTTTCTGTCATGTTCTGGTTGAATGAACAATGTGATAAACTTACCTCAACTCCAGTCAGCATCGCGACAACTTGTACGTTCTGTTCCCATAGCATCTGCCAAAAATCCAGTACAGTGTTGGAAAGTGGTCCTTGTGCTGCTATGTACCACCAGGTCTCTCCTTTCACATTCATCTGGAAAATAATTATTCAGTGTTAATTCGACACATAAAACTTCCAAGTAAATTAAAACTATGTAACGGTAGATTCTACGCACCTTCATGTGAGAAGCATTAATGTAGCCGTGTTTGTTATCCTTTCTGGGAGTTAGTTTTACTCTATTGTGGTCATACGGATAAACATCTTTGAATCTGTTTCGGTCCTTGTTTTCTGGCGCTGTTGCCACACTGCATTCACCTTTCGTGGCTTTCTTTGGAATGTGCTCGAAATCGACAAGGACCTGTCCTTCTTCTAGTTTATTCTCGAAAGTCTTTTTCTGAAAGAAAAAATAGGACATTTAAATTGGCGGACGTCCTACAATTGAAAACAAAACCTGAAAAATAGTGTGATAATGAAAAAATACAGGCACGTAAAAAGTAGTCACCCTACTCAAGCTTACCTGAGCTTCAACATCTATTACTTGTACGTCATGGATGTCAAAATCCATGGATTCTGAGAAACTAAACCACTCGGTTTGCAATTTATCATAGGTTCTCGCTCCATTTCGAAACAATTTCCTTTTGTCAGCAACATATGCCTTCAACTTTCTGTCCAACATTCCAGATAACATTGGAGCAGATACACTTTTATGCACTGACTTTTTCTTCTGAGAATACGGAGACCTGCAGATCTCCAACTGATCAGTGTTGCTGACAGATCTATATTTACGAATTTTTCCTGGGGTTTTTCCTCCAGTTGGCCTCGTTGCACCGTACGATGGCATCTCGGATGTTACTTGTGACAAGTGTATATAGAAAAATGGTGCTCCATTACTATTTTCAATTCCTTTTATACAAACGTTATTAGGCGACAATATCGCGTAACATGTTTACTTTGGCGATTAATTTTTTGAGTGGAAAATAAACAGTACAATGCGCGTCACTTGTCAGTTGCGGCGTCTGTGATTTGTGCTCAAGGTGAGAAATGGAGAGGCGAAAATTGAGCAACTAATTTCTTACACATTCTATTCTTCCGTATTGACAAAAGCTAACAATAAAAGGAATAATAACCAGCATTTAATAGTCACTAGAAAGCTATATCAGGTATGTCATGTTTGCGAGCCCGAATGACACCACGACTTCTTTCACAGGATTCCACATTTTATGACCATGGCTCATAACTGATTTTTAGTTTAAGTCGGTGAAATTCGCGGTCTCAATTTTTCGGTGAGTGTTTCTAACAAATAAAAACTACACTGGATTTAAAGATGAACTTACCCTCTCATCTTTAGGCGCTCTGCTCTCAGTGTTAGGAACCTCTAGTACACTGGCCCTCGAAATAGACAATCCATTCATCGCTGCCATCTTCAATGGTCCCATACTCAGTCTCTTAGCTGCTTTCTCCTACAACAGAAACCAATAGCACTGTCGTGGGGTCAAAGAGACAAAGACACGGTTAGGGTGAGCGTGGATGCTGGTTTATTGCAGGGGATCAAGTTGTAC
>JBCAUG010027821.1:0-10399 GCA_038406175.1 Haplosyllis leylae
GTGGGTGCCAGGTCTAGATGAGCATACCCCATCCTGGCGACAGTCACATTGTCAAGGGACATGGTCACCTGGACGCATACCCCTTCCAACGCCCTCCTCTAGATAGGTCTGGTCCAGTATGATAAGGACGGGGGGGGGGGGGGGAGGGAGCGAATGTTCGGTATTTAATGAAAATCTATATAATTTGTTCACGATTTTTCTGTGGATATTTTCATAAATTTGCACACATTTATTTTCAATTTAAATTTATGTACAAACTAAACAAATCTTAAATCTATCACAGTGAAAGTGCATAGTAATTCAAAAGCTTCCGATACTGGATCTAGGAAGACAAGATTCTCTTTTTCCCCTTTTTGATATCGTAAACATGTCCTTGCAATGGTCGGATACCCCTCCCCCCCCCCACCCCTCACATTATTTTCCGTCCGGTATCATATTTCACTCATCGTGTAAAGTAATAAGAAGCACCGATTCCCAAGATAAGAACAGCGACACTCAGAGCGTAGAAACCCTTGTTCAACGGACCCCGTAGTGAAGCAGGCGCCGCACTCTGCACAGGTACTGAAGCAGACCTTATGTCATCCAATCTTAACTTTGCATCATAGTTGATTTGAAGCCACTGAAATAATTTATTCCACCCTTCTTCGCAGGCAGTCAGGGATTTGCCGTGCACAACTCCGCTGATTAATTTAATATCATCCCTTTTCTTCGTTTTCTTAACAGATTTCACTTCCAGTTTGATCTTGTTTTCATCATTGTCAACCACAGAGATGACTTGATTCAGCTTTTTCGCTTTATCCTCCATTATTTCTTGCACAAATTTTCCCTCCACAGTAAAACTAAATCTATTAACGTGGGGATAGGCGTCGACGTCTTCTTTCTTGTCTCCACCGAGAAGAGTGTAGTCTCGGGACATTGCGCTTTTCAAAATCACAAGGAAACGGAATTTACTGGTGTGATCAACGGTAAAAGAGCCTGCCAGGATATCCTTCAGAAAATCGTTGATTTCTTTGAATGGTTTTGCTAAATCTCCAGAGAAATGGGACTTGATGGTTTTGATATTTTCCTTACTGCATTCTAATTCTGAAATGAAGGATCCTGGATTATAATTTCTTGCATCTTTTTACTTATGTACATGTTTTTTAAAATATTCGCGGGGCTTTGAGGACAAATAGTAGCAAAATCAGTGACTAAGGGACCTTAAAGCAGTTGTAACATACCTTCACAGTGCAAGTTTAGAAATTCATCATCAATTTTTCCACCACGACAGTTGCACACAATTCTATTTACCCTAGAGATGTACTTGGCTGGTATCAAAGTTCCCCTAGTGGCGTTTAAAGCGTGCTGGTAACTTGCGCGCCACCTGACGTCATGTACCAGACACTCGCACTCCAGCGTCCGTGCGTGCACCATTTTTGCTCTCTTTGACAGCACCATGTCCCGAAGTAGAACCTGGAATACAAGTAGAAACACCAGTAATTCACTTCCTGATGAATTGTTACAAAGATACCCAGGAAGTTAACTTTGACAAACAACAAGATTCCAGTTTGAGTCACTATTTTTTTTTTTTTTTTAAATTTTTGTAGGACATAAGTCCTTTTCGCGGGGTCACTATTTATCTGTAATTTCACAGTACACTTTAGGTTCAACTCTTTTAATAATGACAGCGATGACAACAACAACTCTTAATCTCCCAGAAACGCATGAGCTTTTACTTCCAGGATTTGAAACGGATAATTTTTTCGTAGAGCCTGGGTCGACTTGAAAACAGCGAAATTATCTACTTCATGATTTTTTTCCTACTTCGTGTGAACTTAAAATCAAGTACATGAACATCTCACAGGAAGTAGAATAATCACTGAAAATGATGAAACACACCTGATCAGAAAGGCAAAATCTATTAATATACCCACTACAACTACGAACTTCACAATGACTTCAAATACCACTTCTTGAAGACCCTGAAGTGGTTCATGAACTTCGCAGTAGGAGATATCAAGGGCACGAACAATACTTCAGAAGCTCCGAAGTTGTTTTCAAGTCGACTCTGTTAGAAGTAATTTCCAACAAGAATTAATACATTACCTACTGCAGAATCTGTGGAAAGATAAATGTCTATTAGAAACCACTGCTGTCACTTATCTTGATTCAAATAATTTACCAAAACAAAAATAAAATATTATTGTGCAATTTTTCCAAATTGACAGAGATGCCTCCTAAGCTCTTGAAAAAAGAAATCTATTTGCGCTTTCAAAAATTAGCGCTGGCTATAGAAAAGATTGCCAGGCTTTTCGGACTGAACAAACAAAAAATTTTTTTTTCATTCATAACTTTATTTTATTCTCATCACTAGATAGTTTTACAACTGTCACAATTAAAGAAGAGAAATTAACTAGATATCTACATACTAAAATTCTAATTAGGAGCAAGCTTTTAAAAGTTTATTAGCAGATTTGAGTCCATTTGTGTAATCATCCCATGTTTTGAAAATAGCAGCTTGTGACTTGTAGTATTTCTGGCAAACATGCTGACTCAACTTATTCTCAGACACAAGTCAAACTTGAAGAGAGACTGTTGCTGCTTCCTCATGAAAAAGACGAATAAGGATGTAGAAGGAAAGCTGTCTTTTCTTTGCTTTGTTGTTCATTCTCAAATGCTATCCTTCCACATCATTGTTGGTTCTACTGTAACGGCCAAATACTGACCATTATGCAATTGGCCAGATACAGCTGTTCAGCCAGGTATTTGAAATGTAGGTGGTAAGCTCTTTGAGTCATTCAGTAACTGCTTTCTCTTGGGAGTGCTGTGAAGACAGTGTTGATATGTTCTGCTGGTAGATATGGAAGGGCAAGTAGCGTCTTGATGTATTTATGTGTCTTGTCATCACTGTTGTAAGCAACTTGAAGGCCCAAGTTCTTGTACCTATTTCCAAACAGCCTGTGCCCAATGAAAATAGCATCCAAGTATTGTAACACTAGGAAACACCGGTGGAATACTACACCACATTGCTGCTTCAAAATCAATGGTTACAGTTTTCACAAGGCTGACAAGCCTGTCACCCGAGGCCGAAAAGCCTGTAGTGGAGGCTGAGCATCCCGGGGCTGACAAGCAAAAAGTCCGAAAAGCCTGTATCCCATAGAAAATGACCCGGTTCTTTCGAGTGAGAAATAGCAGTGCTTAGAGATCTTGCCGTTCGGAAATATATTGGAATTTGCCGTTCCGAAGTGTTTATAATTGACCAGAAGGGGGTAATTTTTTGCCGACCATCAGACCCCGGGAATCACTTTACAAATGGCTGCTGAGGAGTAGCCAATCATTGAAAGGAGATTCGACTAACTTTTACAATTTTTGCTTCAACCAGTTCATACCCAAGAAGGCATTTGATTTGGAGTTAAACATTTTTCTCGAACGGAAGGCAATTCTAAGCACTGCTAATGGCTTTTTCCACATTCAAAGCATTTGCATCAAAAGTTACCACATCTCCTGCTTTGCATTGGTCTCCAAATAGTGATTTTGTATTGTGTATGGAAGATGGAGTAATTGTCATTGTAAGTCAAACCTTTAGAGTTGCTTTCAGATTTATTAATCACCAAATTATTGAGCGATATTAAAGTATACCCCGTGTGTGTAACCACACTGTTTTTCCATTCCTATATCTCCAAACAGCAATTCTGTCAAACTAAAACAGGCAAAGAACGATGTGGCGAAATATCTAAAATGTCACAGTATGGTCATGATGACGAAATGGGTGAACAGATCGCTTACACGGAAAGGTAGCAGAGGCCATTAAATTATTGCATGAAATCTCATTGGCAAATGTCAATAACAGTTTGTAAGACACTCACCACTTCCACTGATGGGAGCCTCTTCAGCTTTGCTCCTGTCCCGAGACCTTCTAACTGGGTTCTGCGGGAAACTTTTCCGTAATCGTCCTCCACAACCCGGTGGGAATGGGAGGATGGGGGTATTGTGATGGCACAGCTGACATTGTATCACACTGCCGGTGAGATAAGGTCATATTTGATATTGTCAGTTTTACATTGACAACGTAATAATGTAACCGCCAACTAAAAACCCCTCCTCCCCAACTGAACACCACTACCCTCGGCCTCCGTCCAAGTTTAAGAGGCAGCACGAGACTTTGCGATCATTATCACAGTGTGTAGTATACTCCTGAGATCCATCAATCAAGTTGTGCGAATTTCATACTCCTTGTACATGGATCAACGCGACAGCGGTAAAGGCTTGTTCACACTTAATCACTTTAGGCACAACATTAAACTTCAGAGTTGACGGATACGCAAATGTGAATAGACCTTAAACGTAAATAAAGCCATTCATACCTCTATTAATTGTAGACACCGTATTGCAATGCAGAAGATAAAGATGACGTGATCAAACTGTATCTGGACGACATCGACCTGCCTGATAAGAACATGACATTCAACACAAAAGTTTCTCATGAGAAACTGTTGACTGAACTGACGGAAACTCACGACGGTACGTCATCTAAGTGAAATATACTTGTTGCAGCCGAACTTTTTTAACATTAATGCTGTGTTCACACTGGACGACACCGAGAACGAGACCGAGACCAATAACGAGAATGATAATTATGGGTTCCATTGTAATATGCAGAGCACTTCAGACTGCAGCGAGACACTGTCACTGATGCCATTGGCTACTTTTAGTAGTTTCATCAGTCTCGTTACGTATATTGTTCTCGGTGTCGCTCAGTGTGAACATACCATAATGCTTGTTTACACTTAGCATTTTTTAGTCCTTTATTCTACCAGAAAAATAACGCAACATTTTATGGACACATTCAAGATTTTCCACAATTACCATAACACAAAGTTGACAGATCTGGCAATTACTTCTTAGCTTGTTTTTCCTATCTTAAATTTCTTACGGTCACTGATAAATTTGGTGATATATATATTTGCTATTCAATCTTCTAATTAATAATATGTATGAAAAGAACTGACATGTCAAGATTTGTACAAGAAAATAAAACTTGAACTGAAATACATAAATGCCAGATCTGGCAACGTTGTATAATTATGGAAAAACACGATGGGGCTGCAGATCCATTCTGTCCGTTGTCCACATGGTCACCATTGGCATAGTGCTAAACATGACGCAGTGCTTTTGAATAAATTACTGAAAAGCGTTATGTCTCAACTCTCATTTACTTGCAGCGATTGTTGGTTCTAAGAAATCTCACTCGTTGTAATTGGCTGTCTAATCGAATTTGTTGCAAACCAAATGCACTGAGATTTTTTTTCTTGCAATAGGAAGCTCGGATTTGTTCATCTTCGTCGAAATTTAATACTAGGAGCATTTTAACGATCATTTACAGAAGAGTCGTATTTTATCACAATTTTATAAATTGTGCGTTTATATTGTAGATCGTTTATTTGAACTTGTGTATGACCGGACTCTGTCTCCGAACACGGAAAGCGGAGCCTCGGGGAAGGCGTACAAAACTGCAGCATGCTCTCCTACCTCACCGCACTGTCTCAGGTAAGTGGGGCCTCGGGGAAGGTGTACAAAACCGCAGCATGCTCTCCTACCTCACCGCACTGTCTCAGGTAAGTGGAGCCTCGGGGAAGGTTACAAAACTGCAGCATGCTCTCCTACCTCTCTGCACTGTCTCAGGTAAGTGGAGCCTTTAGGAAGGTGTACAAAACCACAGTATGCTGTCCTACCTCCCCGCACTGTCTCAGGTAAGTGGAGCCTCGGGGAAGGTTACAAAACTGCAGCATGCTCTCCTACCTCACCGCACTGTCTCAGGTAAGCGGAGCCTCGGGGAAGGTTACAAAACCACAGTATGCTGTCCTACCTCCCCGCACTGTCTCAGGTAAGTGGAGCCTCAGGGAAGGCATACAAAACCTCAGCGTGCTCTCCTACCTCACCACACTGTCTCAGGTAAGTGGAGCCTTGAGGAAGGTGTACAAAACTGCAGCATGCTCTCCTACCTCACGGCACTGTCTCAGGTAAGTGGAGCCTCGGGGAAGGCGTACAAAACCGCAGCGTGCTCTCCTACCTCCCCGCACTGTCTCAGGTAAAATATATGGAACCCCTCTTTATGCCCACCGAATTAATTTTAATTCGGCCCGATAAAAGTTTAAGCATTGGGCTAATGGTGATGGGCCGCAATTCAGGCTAAATGGGTCTAGTACCCATTTAGCCCGAATTTCGGTCCGATCAATTGGCACAATGCTAAACTTTTATCGGTGTCTGTGTCTGAGTGGGTAGGTGTGAATAAATCTTCAGCGATACCTGTCATCAAATAATGAGCTGTCGCCAAAAAAAGGGGGATTTGTAAGGAAAGATTTGTTTAAGGGAAATGTAGAAATTGACTATGTGTAAAAAGTGGTGGCTGGCGCTCAGGGTGATTCATATTTCACTTGAGGGTTGAATGCACTCTACACCCAGTATGATATTTGTAAAAAAAAAATTACGCAGGGTCCTGGTCACAACGCGTTCAGTTACGAGCAGAAAATTTATTGTCGAGCACCATCTTTTCTGATTGTCAAAAATGTTAGGGTCCATTTACACTGAGCGAAAGCGAAAACGATAAAGATCAAAGAACCATCAGAAAAGATCAAAGTGCGAGCGGCAAACATCAAAGAAGAATTTTGCTTTCGCTATCGCTAACGCTCAGTGTAAACGAACCCTTACTGCGAAACATATTTGTGCAGCAAATTGCGCGTTGTAAGTAGGACCCAGTGTCTTTGCCACTGCCTTGGATGATTAGTTTACAAAAGTAAATCAGAATATTAAAAAAGTTATTTATTACAGGTCAGTGATAGCTTCTTTGACAATGGATCACAGACTGTGTCTACACTACAAGTTTCCAGCCTCCAGCAAATGGACTCCGGTTTGTCTTGTTATTTTTCTGTTTGATGCTCGATCTGATTCACAATGGACCAGATCGAACGTCAAATAATTAAAATTTTAGGCTGTGAAAATCCAGAAACAAAACAAAAAAAAAACATTTGAGGGCCCATTTACGTCAAGCGTAAGCATCAACGTTTCGATGACGCTAGTGATAACAGTTCTCATTGAAATGAATGAAGTCGCTCCAAAATGGGTGCAACCCCATTCTGGAGCAACTGCTTTTGTTTCATTGATCTCAATGGGAGCTATGTCACAAGCATCATCGCAGCGTTGATGCTGACGCTTGGTGTAAACGGGTCCTTAAACTGCTAAATTTGACTCTTATGTTCGCTTTCTGTCAGTGAAAATACATTAATATTTTAAACGCATAAACGCATGTCTAGTACATGATCGAATTGACCAGCATTTGTGTTGCGTGTACAGCAATTAGTACAATAGAAATACTGTAGGTTGTGGATGTGTCGGAACTTTGGGCTCAACAGGTTGAAATTACGAACTACGATCTAACAGACGATCGTACCAAGAACTCAAGAGGGAGAATTAAAGACATGACAAAACACAGGGAGAGAAGCAATGTACAGGCGGCTACAGGTGAGGAATTAATGGTGTGTTTACACTGGCAGAGACCGAAACTGATACCGAGACGAATAAGATTAGATTATTTAGTAATGTGTAGAACTACACATTATATAGAGACAGAGACTGAGACCAATGCCAAAGAATATACCTTTTTTGTACCTTTTACACCGGGCCCTCATTTAATAACACTGATAGGCCCATGTGATAAAATTTTTTTTGGGTTTTTTCACAGCACTATGCTTCTCGCATTGCCATGGATGTAAGAATCCGGTGGACCCCATTAAGTACGACCAGTACTTCTGTCTCCTGATCACCGCATACCGAAGTGGACACCTCGCGTTCTGGAAAGTGATGCTTCCTCCCGAAGACAGGTATCGATTTATCACATTGTCAAAAATAGTGGAACATTTTTTGTCACTTTCCTTTTACAGCAAAAGAAACCCCGAAATCATGCCCCATTAAAGTTTTGTTTACACGTAACGTTTGCGTGTGCGTCTGCATCAAAGTTTGCATCAAGTTTTGTATTGAGTCAATGGTTAACACAGAGAATGGTGACGCAAATGCACACGCAGAGAATGGATCTGAACCCATTCCCTGTGTTTTCCACTAGCACAATGTTAAAGTTTTGATGCAGATGCACATGCAAACACTACGTGTAAATAGAGCTTAATGGCTTGTTCACACTGGACGGGAACGGGACCAGAACAGGTACAGGGAACGGGACTGGTAGCAGCAATGGGTACCAATATATTGTACAGAAATGTTCACACTGGTCGTAGACAGGGAACAGAACAAAGACTCATTATTTCCTATTGCGCTGGTCCCATTCCCATGCCGTGTAAATAGGCTGTTATAGTTGCCATCACTCTCTTTACGATCATAATACTTCGAAAAAGAAATCTATGACCGCTCATAGGAAGTTATGCTCTATGTCTCAACTGAAAAAAAGAGGAAATAACAAATAGCAAATGCATGCACAGGAAGTGAAAACGAAATTGGAAATGAAATTGTAATGATGTTCCTAGTTGATTTTCTTCCATCGTTCTGAGTAAATTTAAAATTAATGACGTACTTAACGTTAATAAATTAATAACGTTACTTTGATTTCACTTTTCACGTTCAGGTTTTCGGCCGTAATTGGCAGTAGTTCCGTGTCGTTCATTAGCGTCACTGAAGTCAGCACAGACGGTGGGATAACCGCACTACACTGGTGTTACATTACTGACCGAACAGGTGAGTGGGATAACCGCAGTGCACTGGTGATACATTACTGACCGAACAGGTGAGTGGGATAACCTCAGTGCTCTGGTGTTACATTACTGACCGAACAGGTGAGTGGGATAACTGCAGTGCACTGGTGATACATTACTGACCGAACAGGTGAGTGGGATAACCTCAGTGCACTGGCACTACATTACTGACCGAACAGGTGAGTGGGATAACCTCAGTGCACTGGCGCTACATTACTGACCGAACAGGTGAGTGGGATAACCACAGTACACTGGTGTTACATTACTGACCGAACAGGTGAGTGGGATAACCACAGTACACTGGTGTTACATTACTGACCGAACAGGTGAGTGAGATAACCTCAGTGCATTGATGACTGCAGTAGCAGAAGGAGTTTGTGTTGGTGTTGGGAGAAGTAGGTGAGAAAGTACCCTCCTGTATGGGATCTATCCTATTATGTTCCAGGATTGGTAGCGAAAACGAGGAATAGGGACCTGGGACTGTGGTCGTGATTGCCTCGTAATGTTAATGATAGATTGTCTTATTATGTTCCAGGATTGGTAGTGTGTGGGTTGCGGACGGGAGAAGTCAAGGCGCTGGTCACTGAGTTGGACCCTGATAATGAAGTGGTTGAGGTTAATGAACAGTCCCTCTGGGCGGATCAAGATCAACTCACGCCCAAAGTTTTCTATTGGCTGCAAGAGGTAAGATCGTCAAACGTAAAGTCTTTGCGCATAATTTGTGGCTAATCAAAATAAATTCTAAAAGAACTATATGAAATCAATAAAGCCCATGGGCCCACAGAAGCTTAAATATTAGTATTATGCACTTATTTCTAATGACTCCGGGTTTGGAGCAAAAATTTCTTTTGATATATTTGAACCTTTCGAATAGAATTTAGGTGAGGATCCTAGGCCTCTTATGATAAGGTTTGTATCCGACACTCCTTTGGCCACAATTGTATTGCACCACTTTTTTTGGTTTTGAAGCTGAATTTGCAAGGATTGAAATCCTTTGCTTCCATGGTACTGTTGTCTGTTGTGGCCAATTCACACACACGGAGATGGATCCCCCAGAGGGATTCCCTCCGGATTGATCTATGGCTCCAGTTGTTCAAGCCTGGTTCACATGTAACGATATTCAGCCCGATATATGGCACGATAACAAATAGGTTGAATGTTTTCCTATGGTGCTGTTTAAACATGATGGTATTACTAAGTGTGAACACCCTCATTTGTTGCCATGCAACTCATCTTGGATATCGTTATCGTTATCATTACGTGTGAATCAGGCTTCAAAGTTTTTCGAACCTGAGTTTCCAAGTCCAGACAAATCCCCGACCCGACCTCGGGCCTGCGAGTCCATCTCCGTGTATGTGAATGAACCGTAAGGTTTCAGTCTCCATTAATGTAAGCACATGAAAGTTTCACACCTACAGTCACTGATTTCCATAGTAACAAGTTTCGTCTTACTTTCTCTTTATTGGTGGCTCGTTAGAGTCACCTTAGTGGTTGATTGGCTGTTCTTGCCCTGAAATTTTGGGCCCGTGGTGGGGACCTACGAAAGCCTTTTGTGGCTCAGTGACTGTATATGAGATGGGGCTTGTGCCTGCAGGTGGTGGGGACACCTAACCACTATATGTTGTAATCGAACTTTTTATGACCTAGTGTGGTGGGGACCCAAA
>JBCAUG010027832.1:0-10399 GCA_038406175.1 Haplosyllis leylae
ATCAATGCATCCATCAGTGGGATGTTTTGAAAGTTTATAGAAAATGACACTGGATCGATGAATTTCTAGGTAATATGCTCTGGGTCCAAATGCTAACAGCTGCATGCTGGCCATCAAACCAGGATATTCCTTTTAGTGATTTCCAGTGATGCTTTTCTTCCCTATGACCTCTCCTATGAATACGAGGATCTTTAGATACATAGATGCATCCTTACAGCAATGTCCCATGTCCTTTTGGCATTAGGCATTTGACATGCATCGACACCTTCCCCACCATGAGTGTGGTAAGCCCTTTGCTCCATGCTGTCTCATAATGTTCTTAGAACTTCTTTTGCCTTGCGTCTATCTGTATTCATCCGCTGTTGATGTACCAATATATCAGCCCTCACTGCATTATTTGGAATGTTACATTTTCTTGTACTGGGGTGGTAGCTTTTTGGTAAAGATTGTTTACCATATCAGCTGTCAAACACAAACTAACAAACCTGTATGACATGTCCCAGGAGTTATTGTAAGTCTTGGACAAGTGGGTGACTGGTGTGTAGTTGTTGAGATAATCAGGAAATGTATCAATACTTACATCATACCAATTGATTAATTATTGCAATTGTTTATTTCAAGCAGCATACTGCTCAGCATCATCTTTGTCACAGTGTGGATCATTCATATTCCTTTCATTTTGATTAATATGAATTGCATACTGTTCAGATCGTCTGTACTCGGTGTTTCATTCATTTACTTGATCCATCACTCTTTTGTATTCGATCTACAAGACCATTTCAGGCATCACGCCCCACTTGGTCAATGTTCCCTTCCGTAATTGCTGTGACGAGTAGTTCTTGCACAAGAGCAACTCTTCCAACTGGCACCTCTCAAAGGAGTTAAACCTGTCCGAGATAAAGGTGGATCATGCAATGGCACCTCTCAAAGGAGTTAAACCTGTCTTAGATAAAGGAGGGTATCACATTGATGAGAGTAGAATTTCTCCACATTTGTTACCCCTATACCACACACAAAAATAACAGAAATTTTTGAATGAGAATATATTGAGCTTATGAAAGTTTACAAATAAAAAAATAGACACCTGCAAAAAATAGACACCTGCAATGTTTTTTTGTCTAACGAAATGTGTTTTATCAATTGATATCCTTTTGTATTAAAAAATGTGTTGTTTAGATTGGAAGGATATTAATTGATGCATGTTTGACTTCATTTTAGTACAAATGTCTTTCTTTTGCATTTTAGTACAAATGTCTTTCTTTTGCACTGTTTATGTTTGCCAGATTTTGTGACATAAGGCATGTCAAACAAATGATTGTATCAATTAATATCCTTCCAATCTAAACATGTTGGACTTTCGATTTCACTTACAATGGCACATCAGATGGGTTGTTTTCTACAGGTGAGAGGGGTTGTTTTCTACAGGTGAGAGGGGTTGTTTTCTGTAGGTGAGAGGGAATATTATTTCTAATGTCTAATCATAACCGAAGTACTCCTTCCCACTTCCACCAGGATTCCAACAGGATTAATGTAATTTAGGATCAGATCAGATCAGATGAGTGTTTCCAATTCGTGAATCTTCTCCAGTAGTTCATTTGACAGACTGTGCCCTAGTTCTTGCTTTTCAGCAAGCTCCATTTCCCTACAGTCGACATCATTCTGCAACTTTGCCAGACTAGATGTCAGGTCATCAACCTTTTCCTGCATTTTTTTTCAATTCACGTACACTCCTTTTCAGTTCGTTTGACTTTTGGAAATAAAAATTCGCAAACTTTCCAAAAGAGTCCCTCAGGAGATTTGCATTTTCTGCCCCGTTACATTTAAAATCCTTGCAGATTTGTCTCAACTCCAAAATTCCAGTTGACAGGCAGGAGTTCTTGGTGCATGCAAGTGCTGGCATCTCCTCCGGCATGTCTACGTCTGAGTTTTTCCTGCGGGCTGTCCTGTACAAGAGTAGGCTTGCTGCTAGATGTAGTAGCTGAACGGTCCAATTGTTCCTGTGATGGGGTAGACTTGCTGCTAGAAGTAGTAGCTGAACGTTGCAA
This sequence comes from Haplosyllis leylae, assembly GCA_038406175.1. NCBI lineage: Eukaryota > Metazoa > Annelida > Polychaeta > Phyllodocida > Syllidae > Haplosyllis > Haplosyllis leylae. The sequence goes on from JBCAUG010027832.1 coordinate 2,046, forward strand.
TTGTTTCTGTGATGGGGTAGGCTTGCTGCTAGATATAGTAGCTGGACGTCCAATTGTTCCTGTGGTGGGGTAGGCTTGCTGCTAGATGTAGTAGCTGGACGGTCCAATTGTTCCTGTGGTGGGGTAGGCTTGCTGCTAGATGTCGTAGCTGAACGGTCCAATTGTTCCTGTGATGGGGTAGACTTGCTGCTAGATGTAGTAGCTGAACGGTCCAATTGTTCCTGTGATAGGGTAGACTTGCTGCTAGATAGATGTAGTAGCTGAACGGTCCAATTGTTTCTGTGGTCCCTTCGTAAAAGCATAGGTTAGTGTCAACAGTACACGCGAAGCATGCAGCGCAATTTCATTCTCGCTCCGTGATCACTTTACAGGTCTGACTTAAGGTAACATCAAAATTTAGAAATACTACACTGGTACCTAAGATCTGGTTACACCGGTTTCAGGAATCCTTTCGGTAACTAACATACCTACCAACTTGGATAAATGTGAATTAAGGATGTCCGACGCCGCTTCTTCTTTTCTGATTTCTTTGGTGATGTGTTCCAGTTTCGTCTCTAGTGCCAAATGTTCAGTTTCGTTTCTAGTACCAAATGTTTCTGGAAGGAACACCCACTAAAGTTAAGCCCTCCTTCCCAAAATATTCAACCGAAAATGACATTCCTGCAAGTAAACTTTGGCATATGTACCTTGGTCTTCAATTCCTCAAAGAGGGCCAACGAAGGACAAAAATGCCTCGAATTCGTCTGGATTTACGGGCAGCACCTTGGTAACAAAAAACAATCAGGAAGAGGTCCATTGATCTGATTTCTGATTGCACACTACTTTGCACTCTGGTTACACTGTTAGGGCAAACTACTTTGCCCTAACCAGAGGGCAAAGTTAAGGCACTTTTGTACCGAGTGTCCACGTTGCAACTGCCATTAAGTGTTGTTATTGCCACTTGCTAAACTCACCGTTCAACATGGATAGTTGTGGGTAAATACCGTTCTGCTTCTCCTTTGTTTTGCAGTGTAGTGAAGAAGGTTACTTACCACAAAACTCACCAGAATTTTTGCAACAGCTCTCTTGCATTCCATCAGAGACTTGCTCCATGGATGACACTGTAAAACAAAGCAAACCAGCAATTACTTGTTGTGTGGCTGTGTGGCAGACACACAATATGCATTTTGCATTTAAAGTAAGGCAACCATTTTCAAGGGATTTGTCTTTTGCACGTAACCACATTGAAGCAACTGATACGCTGCACGAAACATTGTGCTTAGTTATGACGAGGGTTCAAATTGATTTGGCGGCAGCGCAAGCAATCGCCACCGTTTTCGCTGGGTTGAGGGGACTTTACGTAGAATACTTGCTGCTTTCTTTTACGTATTGGCACCCAAACTTTACGTAGAATACTTACCGCTTTCTTCTACGTATTGGCACCAAAACTTTACGTAGAATACTTGCTGCTTTCTTTTACGTATTGGCACCAAAACTTTACGTAGAATACTTACCGCTTTCTTCTACGTATTGGCACCAAAACTTTACGTAACAATCCCATTTTTTTCTCTTTGTGGCCAGTTCTCCACGGAGGTTCAACATATGGATATGCTGTACTGTTGTACTTCTGTGTGGGTGTGGTGCGACCGAAGTACAGGAATCTAATTTGTTTGGATTTTTACCCATTTGTCCGTTTGGTGTGAAATATTTTACTCCCATTTGGCAGACATTTAACACAGTACGAATTTGCTAGCACCAAAAAATTGAATTAGCGACACAGAGGAAATTATTGCACATTCAAGCCCATTTCAGTGCGCGCCAGATCTGGATATTTCATGCAGTCATTCCCAATCTGTGTGAGCCTGCTACATTTTTACTCATTTGGCATTCATTGTGCCTGCAGCAGTACACCCTGTCACTCGAAACCTCCAATCTGCTGTTGCACCACAGTTACAGTGTTACAAAAGTCAACACCCCACTGCTGGTTTTTCCTTTTAGGCAATCGTTGCAAAGCACAATGGATCCCATCCCAAGGCTTAGAAAGGATTACATTTTTCAAATTCCTTCCCAGATAATATTGTTAAAATTTAATGTTGTAAGTTGCATGTATATTATCTTAAATATCTTTTGTCTTTTTGGTGTCCTTTCTTGTTCCATCAACTGTGTTTGCTCTTTTAATTTTTTTGGAATTTCCTTTGTTGTTTGCTCTTTTGATTTTTTTTGGAGTGAGACTTCCTGTTCTTTTGATCTTTTATACTGAATCCTATAAAATAAATAAATGTTTATATGCAATAATAGTAAGTTTATATTTTCAATAATAGTAAATTTATATTTTCATATAGTATTAATATAAATTCATCATTAACAAACCTTTGTCACTTTAGATTGTTTGGTATACAAATAAGATGTAAAGTTATTGACATTTTAAGAATTAGAGATATATAATAATTGTTAATAATATTATTAATATTAATACTATACTTAAATAATTTTAACTCAATAAAACAAAAACAATTGAAAAATATAGAATTTATCCCTTTGCTGGAGTTACACTTATTGAAGAGCATATTATCTCCATGCCCTACACATAAATTCAAAATTTATCAAATACATATTTTAAATAAAAGGTATTTTCTAACACACATAAATAAATTAATACACCTCAAGATCTGGATCATCATGGTCCTAAATAAATTATATTAAAAAGGATGTAACATGTAAATTACACATTAAAAAGAATGTAACATGTACATTACACATACTAATAAATAAGATAATTAGATTTATTATTTCTACTCATATTAAATAATATCTATCTGTAGATGATTGTATAAATCTTGTCTGTGTTTATAGGTCTTTCCACATACATTTCATAAACACAGATAAAACAAGAACTCCACTACAAATTTTTGGTGTTTATGCTTCTTTATGACATCTTGGTTTTTTCCTATATAAAAAAACAAAAATATACTTGTTATTATATCATAACTCAATTCTGATATATTATTTCTAGAAAATTAAATACAAAAATACATACTTTACAATGTTGATGATAGTCTTCTATGTCTTTCATACTTCTGGTTTTTACAAGACAATATGGACACTTAAAGCATCCCTTTCTGCCACAATATTGTATATGTCTTCTCAACAGGGTGTTGCTATCATAGATCATATCATAGATCATGTCACATACAAACATTTCTAAAGTAAAAATTGTTATAACATGAGAATATGAAAGCAATTAAAATGTTTATAAGCAATTTAAAACAATATGAGTATATAAAAACAATTAAAATGTTTAAAAAAATTTAAAACAATAATATATATATATATATATTTAAAACAATAATATATAATAATGCACTTTATCTTCAAATGCCTGTTTGAATTTTATTGCAAATTTGTCTAATTCCATCTATTTAAGATATAATACATATTTTAATATTATATTAAAACAATACAATTCAAATAAATTCTATTATAATTCCGAATCAGATAATAATTATAATATAAATACCCTTTGCTCAATCAACGACATATGGGTATGTCCAAGATGATCTATCACTGCAAATATATCAATATATTTGCACCCACAAAACTGACATGTACTTCTTGATTCTGTCTTGTCTTCAACTTTCCGCTCTCTTTGATATATTTTAATTTGTGGCAAAATATTTTAATTTGTGGCAATGCTCTATAGAAACTAATGCCATTTATTTCAGCTAACACATTTGTCATTGTTGGCGAATTCATTTTACTTTCATCCTTTTTCAATAAATTGAACTCCTCTTTATGCTTTCTGGTATAATATTTTCATTAACTATAAATATATTTATCATAATTATTTTAAAAATAGAAGAATTTTTATAATTATATGATATTATATAAGGGATGATAACTTCGAATACCTTCTTTCAGTATATAATAAATTGTTGCTTTGATTGCAACGGCGCTTTGATTGCATCTCCTTGTTCTGAAGATAAATTAACCCTCCTCCTAAAAAAATAAGTAAAATTTTTTTACAAATTTTAAAAATATTGTTGCAAATAGCATTATTTAAATTCACTTACCTACAACAGTACCTTCTGTATTTTCCACCTTCTGTATTGTGATTTACCATTGCTATAAATTTTACATTTTAAATTATTTAATTTTTAAAACATTTAATGTACAATATCATCCAAATTCATATAAATATAATCAATATCACTTACCCCTAGTAATATTCAATCCTTCAGTAATATTCGGTTGTTCTACTTGCAAGTCTTCTTTGTCTCCTACAGTAATATTTGATTCTTTCACAAAAATACAAAAACAAATATAAATATAAATTAGTTCAATAAAATTAAACAATTGAAAAATAATTTATCCTCAACATTAATTATAATGAAATGAAATAATTAATATATAATTTATTTTACAAATTATCTATTTTATTTTGGTATTATTAAACATAAATACTAAAAATCATAACAGCATAGCCTTCATTTTTTACTCTATGCTCTTGTCCTTTTTTCTTTTTGTCTTTAGCGGTAGCACCAGCTCCAGGTGTATGTTTATTTTTTATATGCCTTGGTTTTCCAGTTAAGTTGCTTAAATTCTCTAGGTACTGCCCACATTGGTACCATGCACTGTCGTCCCCTCAGAAGCCTTTGCCACAGTCTTTGCAGTGGTACAACTTCACCTTCTTATCTTTGATGTCGCAAGTTTTGAGGTGGTCAGTAAGAAGGTACTTTGCCCCCACAACATATCTCCAGCCTTTGTTGGGGCAGGCCAGATGAGATTTTATGCCGTGCCATTTGTGTATATGTTTTTACACCTGATCAGCAGCATCAGCATATGGACTGCCATTTGCACTGTACATAGAACCCTCCACAGGGTAGTAATTGTAGTACAAATTCAGATGCAGTGTTCTGTAATGGTACCCTTTGTCTTTACTTTTAAAGTCCCACCGCATTTCAGTACCGTCTTTATTTCTCTATTACTTGCAACACTGGTACGACATATTTGGGTGTATCATCCTATGAACCTGTAAATCCTGGGCTGATTAAGCCTCATAGCCACACACACATTGGTTAGGCTTGGCACATGTCTTCTCCTGTTGGTTTATTGGCCAAAGAGATATTGCCTGAGCACTGCTTTCCTTTCTTGCTGCAGGTACTTCTGTGCCAGCTTTGGCCTCCTCTGTTGCTGCAGCTTTGGCTTTCTCCATTGCTGCAGTTTATTTGTTCTAGATGCAGATGGATCCTTGTCCATTTCAGTCAGATGTTCAGCAAGAGATACCAGAGGTGTTGCCTGATCATCTGCTTTATCAGCTGCCATTGGGCATTTTATGTCTACATATTGCTCTATGAAGGGATTGATTCCAGTGAGCAAAGAAATTTGAGAACATTCTGAGTTTTATTGTAATTGAGTGGACAATTAGCTACCTTGTTAATCTAAATCAGTTACGTCATTTTACAATCTCAAATAGCATGTGGACTATGTTCATGACCATCATATCTGAGTGCATTATATTTGCTTAGACTATATTACATTTGAACTGTGGTACTGAAAGAACAGAATTCTTTTCACATTCACTCAATGCATTTTGTATTGTATTAAAAATAATATATAACATACTTGGAAAGACTGGTCCAGGATGTTCTCATGCAAAATGCACATCCAAGATGAAGAGTCCCATCTGATGTTTGCTAATACAAGACTTGTAATTGTAGATCAGGTATAAAAAGGCTTCATTCCTGCAGTTTTGAAATGGTGAACAAAAAAAATATTTAAGCAGGAAACAATTGTTTCTTTTCCCTGGTTCCGGGAGTTGTTATTGTCTCTTCCCTGTCTCTTGCACTTTGTTTTTGTCTTCCTTTTTCCTGTACTCTTTATATCATCATATCCTGGTTTCAGTGATGTGGACCTAGTGAAGTATTCCAGCAGTAAACAAAAAACTACAATTAAAATACCATTTTTATTTAGAAGGTTGGAATTTCCTCAAAGAATTTAGTGCTTGAGGAGGGTATAACTCTAAAAGAAAGTATTAATTAGTGTCAAATTGGTAGTGACAAATAGCTTGCAGCATAAAAAAGCAGGGATTTCAGGGATTTCATAGGGACTTTTTGATTTACAACGTGTAGTGTAAAATAATACAAAATCCATTTGATAAAAGATACAAAGATACTTTTTGTCAGCTGTTCATTTTTGATATTGACAAAAAAATCTACTTTTAGTTTATTGTTTTGAAATGTGAAGAGTGTGCTGGTCACACATTATTTTGAAATGTGAACAGTGTGCTGGTCACACATTGTTTTGAAATGTGAACAGTGTGCTGATCAATACAAGAACAGCTATCTTTTGTTTTGAAATAAAAACATTAACAACCATCTTGTTTTGAAATAAAATATGCACAGGTGCCTTTTCTTTTGGAAAAAAAATAGAACAGCTATTTTTGAGGTAATTTCACTAAAAAATATACTTGGAATAAGAAAGTGAGCCTAAGACATTCCTTTTAAAGAAATATTAAATAATTACTGAAAGTTCTTAGATTTTTTGAACTTCAGGGCTGCAAAGAAGTTAACTTTTCTCTTGCTTCTGTTTTTTCATTCTTTGTCTTCATCAATTCATGATTTGTTTCAAAGAAAACTTTAATGAAAGAAAAATTTAAAACAGTTAATCTCTCTGGGTTATTGGCGGACAAAGAATTGTTCTGAAAGTACTCAAACCCTGGGTTGCTACAGGTTTTGTACCAGGGAAGTAAGAAACCCCTCTGTTGTTTATTGCTGCAACTTCACCTGGTACAAACTCCCTATTGTCCCATCAAAGGGCACATGTAGCTGTGCATGTATCCAGACACCTGCCAATAAACAGTAGAAAAAACTCTTCATTGGTCTCTTCTTTTAAATCTTCAGTACTTGCTTCATGTCTTGATCTTCAAAACTTTCCTGTCAAGGTTTTATATCATGCCAGAATCTTTTTGGGAATGTCAGTTGTTTGTGGTGCCCTCTTCTGCATTACAAAGATACTTGTATTGGCAATTTTAGCTATGCCGAATGTTGTGTTCTAAAATGGGGAGTGAAAGTACCCATCAACTAGTGGAAGCTTTGATTAAACTTGCTCTTTGGATGGCACTGGTTAAACTTGCTCTTTTATTGGCACTGGAGAAGTTTCTTGTGTATCTGTTCTGGCTTTATTCAAGCATTAATGTGTGGGATAAATGTTGTAGTCATCATATTTAAATGGTTAATGTAAGTTGTCATCTTCTTTCCTGTTTTGTTTCCTTCTTCCCTGCATGTGTACTTTACCTTCACGTTTTGCAAAGAAATTTCTCCCAATTTAAAAGAAGAACCAAAAACTGATACTCGTGGATCTTTGCCAGTTTGATCCAGTAATTGATGTTTTTTTTCAAATCATATAATAGATGTCCTGACTTCTACTAGGGTATTGTTTGGTTACTGTTTTTGCAATGATCATTGGAGTCATAGTATTTCTATGACAGAGAGAGTGGTGCTATTGCTTCTAGAAATTTGGAGTGTTATGAGAAAATTGTGATCACATGGATACACTTAAATTCTATTTTTCCTAGCCAGTGTAACAGAATACTGTGACCCTCAATGAAAATATTGGCACAGGCCCTAAATTACTGTGTAAAACAAATGAAGGGTCCCTCTTTGCACTTTACTAATCATTAAATCCCTTAACAGTTCTGTGAACTCCTCTACCTTTCTGATGGTTATCCCAATATAAAAGCTGTTGACATCCCTCAACCTCCCCTTCCCCTATTTCCCCTGCATTTCTGTCTTTACGATTTTTGGGTTTTTTTCCAGATGTTCCTGCCTGTGAACACACAACAGAAGTCGCAAAAATAGTAAACTCTTCAGTTTATTGTAGAAATCATTTTTTAGAGAAATAAAAATTCAATGAAAATGTCTGTTTCTTCTTTTTGTTCAAATAAAACAGAACAAAAATTTCCAGTCAGTGGGAGGGAGGGAGGGAGGGAGGGACAAATGTTTTGGCCTATTTATTTTTCTAATTTGTTATAAATATTTTTTTAAAGGATTTTAGGTATTGTTGGGTTTGCAAAACATCCTAATAAATCGTAAAAATCATAAACAATATTGTTTGCAGAATATTTAAGAAACTGGCACGGTAGAGAATATTTTACTTTGGGAGGAGCTTTTTGGGAGTGGATTTCGGACCTTGATTTTCTTTTTCTTTTTTTATTTGAGTTCAACACTCCTGTTATATAATAAATTTGACCATGAACTTGTTGCACTAGTTATTGAACCTGTACATAAATAAAACCTAGATCTATATTTAACTTGTTGTGCCAGACATGAGCTCATAGTAGGAGGAGCTCATTGTGATGAAGCAGTAGTCCAACAGTA
>JBCAUG010027843.1:0-10398 GCA_038406175.1 Haplosyllis leylae
AATTTTTGAGATCCGATGACATTTTGGAAATTTTGTATTTGAGCTAACAACCAACCAACCAAGCAAGGCAGCAAGCATACATACAGACGCCGTAGTGACCAGATAAGTCGCTCCGCTCGGAGAGGCGGCGCGACTAAAAATTAAAGTACAAAAACAGTTGTTTCTACACATATTTTTAGTTGAAAATTTGTATTGAAAAAATTTGGGACAAAAGGAACATTTCAATTACCTCTATGCACGGGGTTGCCGGATTTTTGAACCGACTCAAATGTGGCAACCCTGATTCAGTTATAGCTTCATATTCCAAACTGTAAAGAAATAAGAATTTTTAATTATTTGTGCTTTTGAGTCCTGGAAAATGGTCGGGGAATTTCTTGAGAGGAAAAAGTGGGAAACCTCCACGCTTGCCCTACTGCGGAGACGGATATTTGCTGATTTTGTTTCGGCGAATTATCTATAGAGGAAAAGCTTGCACCAATAGCATCGCAAATTACGAGGCCGAAATAGTGGAGCCTTTGAAGAACGCAATGCCGAAAGGGGGGGGGGGTCACAAACTTGAGAAATATGGTTTGAAAGGGGGGGGGGAGGGCTTTAATTAATTCAATGTTTCAGCATAATTCGAATGCACTTGCTTGAAATAGAATTTTCATGAAACGGCTTTGGGTATCGGGAACTGATTTTTCACAGGAGAACCTCTGCAAGGCTTTTTGAAAAGCAAATTGTTTCGAATGTTCACACGACAAGAGTTGTTTCATACAAAAAGTATTAGTTTTATTAACAAAATATCTCCCCATATTCTTTTCGATAATCCGTGCATCGTTTAATTGGCTTGGTATTCTACAAATTTGGGTACATTCACAGAAAAAAATTCGATACCTTCATTAAACGAATTTCTCGTCAAAATACAATGGTGCGTACCAATTCCAGCACGACAAATGACCATTGTATCACAATATTTCGCCCACGTAACAAAATGACGGAAGTTCAAATAATATGTCGAAAATCAAAGACGCACGAAAGCAAATAAATCGGATACGTTCAATATACACTGTATGTTTAAATTACCTAGGTAGGGACTTGAATAAGTTTTATGAGACGCTGAATCTACTCTCGAAATCTTGTGTCCACCTGAAACGTTCGCGAATTGTTCGTTTGAATTGTAAAGCACCAAATGTTAGAAAATGTTTCATTGAAAAAAGGCAATAAAAGTTTCACTGAAAAAAGGCAACCGAACATCTCATATAAACTTATGATTCAAAAGAATTTACAAATGAAATGCAACAAGCTAATATACAAACATATTGAACAATAAAAATTATCCGAGACGTTCCTGTAATAAGTGAGAAGAGTAGTGAGTATTGACAATTCAGTTCAGAAAATAGCAAGCACAAGGAGTGGTCTATCATTATGGATTTCATTCTGGGCAGTTTACCTCAGATCGCAATGATATATCTAGAGATTCTTCACGTCACAAATATTTTCACTTTATGGCACAACTTTATACAATAGGCACAAACACATATTCTGAGATAGACCAGCTTCATATTCCAAACAATGTGACCCTATGATTTTCGACAATTTGTGATTTCACACAAATACATGTAGTACACTTTACTTGCTTTGGGCGAGAGTACTTAAAAGTATTAAACATTGAATTTATGGGAAAAAAGTCACAATAAATCACTCACATGATTATTGCACCAAGCTGTAATTTTTACGACTAGATGTTCGTTTTATTAGTAGAGAAAATGATTAGATACTAGTCGACTCCTTATATTCTCTGCATACCCTTGATGAAGTGTTTCATGGAAACATGTCTCAGAAAAAATCATGACTTAAGAAAGTTATTATGAACCCAAGCGAGTTTATCACAATAAGATCAAATTTCACATTTTAAGACAGAAATTACATCAGACATGCTTTAATGATTTTTCAAATGTGAAATGGTGCATGAAACAAACTTCAGTTAAAGGTCTGACAAGTAGCACAGGTCTCTGTGGCCCATTTGGATAAGCATTCAACCTTCCATCAAATGATGGTCAGTGTTGGAGTTCAAATCCCACTGGAGGCAACATTTTAAAATTTTTTGAACTTCTTCATGCAAATTCGGGCTTAAAATGTAAATGTGATCTATCATGAAAAAACTCGAAGAACGTCAATACTAAATATGCCGTATGCTCTTTACGTGTGAGTATCGCAATGTCAGACTGTGGTACCTTCGTAAGTGAAACTAATACAGCACCCTGGACCAAGTATAAGTTTGAGTTAAGTACTTTGCCATGTCTGCGCTAAACATTAAAAATGAAAATGTTAGTTGTACGTTCCATCCACATCTACTCATGTTGGTTCTTTTAGATAAAGCACTTACAATATTATTTGTTAATTTAATTGTTTACCATTTAATTCCTAATTAATATTGCCGTAGCACTAATACTGCATTGTCTTCTAAATTGTGCAGATGTAGCACAGTTATACAGTTTGCAGTAAGAATTTTTAAGCAAGCCTGGATGAATTCAAATAAAATTAAGACCACTAAATGTACACATTAAGCTTATAAAATTACCATTTGTTGAAAATAGGAAACCTGCATTTTGCACCGGTCAGCTGTGACCCTCCTTGGATCTTGGTTCACAAAGACCTTTCCTCCGAAAGTGGATAAAGATTATTAATAGTAAATATGTCAAGGTACATGTATGTAATGGAATATTGAAAGAGTATAGGGGGTGTCTCGAAACAAACATCATGCACTAACAAGAAACAATTCGAAAAAAAACATGAGAAATTTCTTTAAAATGAATGGATACACCGTATAAATTGTTATATTTCAGTCTGAAGTGTACAAAAATATTGGTATGTACGATATTTCATAGCTATCCATTCACCCTCTTGTTAATTTTTCTCGCACACGCACACATTTATTGATATACAAAGCCAACATTCTAAATACTTCACATGTTTTCAAATGTATCTATCACCACTTATCTAGTACGTCCAGAAAGAAGGGATAATACGAAAATTCGGAAACATGAAACATTAAAACATTTTAACTTGGTTTGAAAACACACCAGCATTCAAGAGTATAAGATGTATAATGAAGATGAATATTTATGGAACTAAACACTGTTCTACAACTAGTGTTCATAATCATTTGACGTTTGCGATCAAGTGAATACACGATATATAAAAATGATGCACAATGATTGATATGAAGCGTATCATGGTGTATATGTTTGGTGATTTTTGCAGGTAGTAGTCGAAGTATAAAAAGACGTCGAACAGACATCCAGAAGAGAGGACAGAATCTTTCTCGTACTTCCTTGTTGCGAGCTGTAGGATAGGATAGAACCTTTCCTGTGAGATTTTCGTTGTTAAAAAGTTCTAAGCTTCCAGTTACAGAAATATATCCGTAAAACATTTGCTTCCGGCGGATTGTATTTCTCTTTTTGCAAATGCTTGTCTTTTCTCTGTCCCACTCTTTCAGATGAGGGTAGTTGAACATCTGAAGGCATAAGTGAATCCTTAAGGTGCACGATGCGTTATACTTTTTGTGGCTTCATTTCGTACTGCCCGCCACGCTTTGGACCTCGTCCTTTCCCATAACCCTGTTGCGGACCTCCTCGACTGGGACCTGGGTATGGCGGTGGAGGGCCCTGCAAAAAGAAAGAAACACCTCATCAAGGTATGATCCTTCAGCATCTTATAAGTGAGATTTAGTTACAAGTGAACGAAGGAAATGTGTGTACCTAAACATCATCATGTTGGAATTTGACATACACGCACACGCATTTATACATGTGTGTTGCAACTAATTTTCACCTTTTCAGACGTTAATTGTTAGAAAGCACACTGAACATTGACACGTAACATAGCTTGAAAAGGTTCAAAGCTCAACCTTATCATTACATAATAATTTTTCCTTTCGTCATCATTAAAAAAACTTTAGTGACATTAACGCCAAAATGAATACAACACAAAATACTGAATTTCCCCACAAAGCTGAAGGCAAATTCTGCACACTACTACAACTAAACACTGAGGCATGCCTGGGTAAAAAATAAAACCAAAAACACAAATATTGTCTGTTGCATTTTATCTGTATCATTGTGCTTACAGACCAAATTCTGATCAAGTACTAATTGTCGTTGATAAGTGACTGGTCTGCTTGAAGTGAGAGATTGTCTTAACCTTTTTAAAGGACATAAGTGCTTGTTTACACGTAGCTTGTGCGTCAACGTCTGCGTCAAGTTTTGTATTAGGTCAATGGTGACGTTGATGGACATGCACAGAAAGGGTTCAGACCCATTCTCTGTATCAACCATTGACTCAATACAAAATTTGACGCAGACGTTGACGCACACGCTACGTGTAAACAGAGCTTAAAGCTCAAAATCTAACACCAGAGTGTCCCTTGGATCAATTTGTGACTACGTTTCGTGCACATATGATATTCCTAAGTCTTATTTTTACTGTATTGAGAAGTTTTCAGTCCGTGATTTCTTCATCAGCAGATGTGATTACTTTACCTATTATTATCACTCATGGCCTGTAGCTATTATTTGTCTTTGACCATTTCGTATTACAACTTGAACTATTCCATCAAGCATACTTCCATGATTATGTACCTGCCCTCTGTGTTTCTGTATTTTTGTAAGATTTTTGGCCTTCATTGGTATGGTCACCTGGGCAAAACATTCACACATTCTTAATACTTAAATAATGGCTTCAAACTTTTCAACGTAAGATTTCTCCTGGATGAATAAAAGCCAGACACTGGTTGATAACTTTCATGACAAATATCAAATAATCCACACCCCTTGAAAGGAGATAGTTAACCTATTGACAGTAATTCAATCCCAAAACATGGTCTACTGCTGTCCGATATACCAAAAACCAAACAACACGAAATTTTGCTGTGCTTGAGTAGGAAAAAGCTTAGAACAAAATTACATAACTGAACATGGTGTCAAAGGAACATACACTGAGACACTTAATGAAGTATGAGCCCCGACATTCATACATGATGTCAAATAAATAAAAATAACTGAAAGTGTGTTACAGCGAGTATTATTGTAAATCATTACGGGTTTCATTTCGTCTCTTGACCTCATGCAGAACTAGATTGGACACCAACAGTTGCCTTAACAAAAGCAAACGAAGTTTCAATATTCAGCACTCTGTGACGTTATTATTCTAATTTCCGTAAAAATCAATAGTAATTAAGTTGCCGATATCAAGCAGTTACAAAAACAACTACTAATTAAACATACACAATACCTGAATAAAGTTACTTGTTAAAATAGAAGTTACCCAACAATACGAAACACTTTCACAAAAAGATCTTGTGTGTGATATGCTAAGCTTGTGATCAGTGTAAAATATATCGAAATTGAAGTTAACATATCGATTATATGTATCTCTTTCAAATAAATATTGGAAAGGGACCACTACATCCGTGTGTAAAACGAAGAAAGATATGGAATATTTGATAAACAAAATAAAATGACACACAAGCCTAACCCATCAATACAAATCTTTATACAGTGCGCACAATTACATCAAGAGTTAAATTTTACCTGCTGCCTATGGCGTTGACTTGGGCGGAGTGTCATGAGCTTCCTGGGTGCGGGCTTGTTAGGGTTACTGCTGGGTGTGTGTACAGCACACACTTTAATGAATATACCCATAAAAATAATGAGCCCGATGCCCATGAGTAACACTGCCCACCAATGCTTCTAAAAAAACAAAGTTTCAATTGCGTTTGTGAACTTTCTTTCTCAATTGCTAAAAATGTATTCACTACGATTTGAGCGCAGTATACAATGAGGAGAATACATAACCATTACTTACAATAATCCAATCTCTAATTTCGTTGAATGTTTCCTCATTAAAGAGGAGTTTCTTGAGCCGGGCCAACGGCCCATCAGCATCAACATCACGACACTTTTGGAAAACATCACAGTAACCTCGGAAGTTATTACAAGGAGCTCCTGCAACGTGCATTGTCGATTCATTATCAGAACTGTTGAGCAAATTTGAAAAAAGCGCAACGCTAATGCTACTTTAAATAGTTGTTCAGGCTTTTTCGAACATGCCCTATTTCATTTACAAAACAAAGGTCAAACCTGGTTTGAGTTTTATTGACTCTTGACCCAAGTCATCCAACAACACCTGTAAATCTCTATTCTCTTGTCGTTTTAATGCGTCTAAGTCGCCTGTGCTTATGCATCCAGATGAGTCAGTTGTTCCAGGTCCTACAATATTAGTATTAACTTGAAAGCAGAATTTGTTACCCGTTCAGTGATGCTACCAGTGCTTTTTATAAAGTATAACGGATAAAGGTCATATGAACTCAGCCGTGTCACTTACTTTGACATGAAACATAACACAAATTTCCTTTATCGTAGTTTTTATCGTCTGCTGGAGCTTCCAGGAAACACTGTTCCCAGCCGATCTTTGTGCAAACTGAACTTCTACAATCCTGATAGGGAATACAAATAACGCAATATGGATGGATGTTGATGTATTAACAGAAAGTCATACCGTCTCTGACCAAGACACCACAAATTCTTAATCTATCAAAATTTACTCACCCCGCTGAGACAAACTTGCGTGAAATCATTACAGTTCGTCATATTTGGTTTGGGATTAGATGTCGGACAGACAGCACCATACTGCGGTATATTACCCTTACAGGTGCTGTTTTGTTCACAGTCTGATTCCTCACGGCATATGAAGTTATCATCATGAATAAGCCGACATTCATGAGTGCAACACGGGCCTTCGCTGGGACTGAAAACATAAACGAACAAAGTCAAATCGTTAATTAATACATTTGAAAAACAGGTGGTGAATTCATAATGTGTCACCTAATATAATTGCTCAGTCATACCAATCGGCAGTTACAAAACTATCCAGCATGGTTACACCTGGTACTGTTCCGAAATGAGAAAGGAATAGGTTTCCAACTCATTTCTTGCAGTGGAGTCCGTATCTGCGTCCTTGGTGTGTTTGGAACAAGATTTAAACAAAATTCATGAACCATGTTTACTCGGTGATAGAAATCATACCTGCACTGAGAATTCACTGTTCGATGACACTCATTGGCATGACCTTTTCCATGGCAACATTTGTCGTCACAATCCTCCAAGAATCCACAGTCACACTGTTCATCATCTTCAACAATGCGATTACCACAAAACGCTGCTTCCCTTTCCTTAAAGCAGTTAACCTACAAATGGTGCATTAAAATAAATTATTTCCTGAAAAGAAAACACGAGGCAGAGGACAACTCAACAATACAAAATTAAAAGGAATATAATAATCTAATTTAAATACCTTCCCATTCTTTTGGGTCACAACTTTGTCTAATACGGAAGTAATATTGTCCTTGCTGCATGGTGAAAACTGGCTATTGTTTGGTCTATCACCGCTGGTAGCACTGGCAAACATGATGAAGTTTCCATTAGCATCTGAGGGTGATGCACTGTAAGGTGTGCAGTATGAACCACTATCGTGCTGTAAAAAAAGGAATAAGATATAAATTTTAAACAGAAAACTACGCAATCACATCTTTGTTGCACAAAATACTGTCGCAATTACTACTGCACTGTGATAGGCAATGATCTGATGTGAACTTCTTTACTGTGCCAGTAATTTCTCGTCCAAGACTAGTTCTCTAATACTTACTGGAGAACCAAAGTTATGTCCAACTTCGTGGGCAAAGGTGAGTGTCGACACTTTTGGTGGTACAGGAGATCCGTAATTAATCAGAGTTACGATCCCAGTGTTTAAACTCTTGTAAATCTTTCTTGTGTTTTCCTGATATTCTTTGTACTGCTCGCAAATTCCACCAGATGCTCCTATCAAAAACAAGACAGCCTCCCATTAACATTACGAGGCAATACCGATCACGGCCCCCAGCCTTACCATGCTAGACCAGACATAGTTGGTGAGGAGGTAGGGTCAGCTGGTCAGGGTACCCCTTCTCCTTACCTCCCGCTAGGCCAGACCTCTAGTCAGGGTACCCTTTTCTCATCATTTATGATTATTGTTTTTTCTGTACAGCGGATACCATCTCACAAGAGTTTCTTAGTAAATGTTTAATAAGAGTTTGTGAACAACTCATTCACCATAAAAAGAAGTTGTTTTTTCTAAAACCAAAACTGTATCAGAAATAGTGCGACAATTTCTTACTTGAGTCAGAAGCAACCCAGGCCAAACCAAGTGTTCCACCTATGAAGTCTCTGTAGGTAAATATGTAAGCCAAACAGAAATCATTATGGTCTCTCATGGAGTTCAGATTGAGGAAATTGCTGACATCCACATTGGGATCACAAAATCTGTTGTTTGTGGTCAAAGGTCCATCAGGGCAATCGCTTTCAGTTTGGTTAATCTGAAACAACAAAGAAAAATTTTACATCCGTCTACTTAATTAATAGTCCATTACTGTACTCACAAGCTTTAAAATGTTGTGTTACTACTATTTATGAAAGTGATAGAAATACGTTTTCTTTCATATTTTAATGCTCTGTGCTAGGATAAAGTATATCTCAAAGTAGACTAAAACAAGAAAATTTGTCATTAACTTGGAAACAGAATGAAAATAAACAAAATGTGGAATGTTACCTTAACTCTGTGAACGATAAACGTTACTCCACCATATGCTAGAGTTTCTGCATAATTTTTGAACACAGTTTTTTCATAGATTTGCTTGATGCCTTGAACGTGTGTTGAAAATAATGATGTTATCTCTTCTTGGGCGCGATCCGGACTCTACATTTTACAAAGATACAAAGGAAATATACTTTTAATGGAAATTTAAATGAGGTATTTCACACGTTTCTTTATCGATAAAAATACCAAGTTCCTACTTGGTTTTTAAAACGAAAACGATTGTCCAGATGTGTAGATGTCGTAGAACATAATATTTATACTCGTGTATGATCTTTCATTTTTCTCATTCTAAAACTGTTAAAATTCCAAGTCTGAAAACGTGCGAAATGCCCTACTTCTAGTTGCCTCACGAAGAATTATCGAAATAGTTAAGTACCGCCGGCATCCGAAGGTTTTCACAGGCATGTGTCTGTCCACAGGAGGGAGTCTCTGGTCCCAGGTCCCTTCCGGGGGGGGGTACCCATTCTCTGGTCCTAAGTCCCTTCTGGGGTACACCCGGACAGGACTGGGCCCCCCCCCCGGAATGGTTACGTCATGGGCGGTATGTCTCTTGTGGTTTCACACAGGAGAGTTTTCTTGGTTGGAGAAAAGTTTGATACTTACATATCCAAGACCACCCGAGTCTTTGGCTTTGGTCATTCGGTCCCAGAGCATGGTGTCGGATTGCATGAATAAATTACATGCCTGCACATCTACCGTTTCTCGCTTTCTGCGCTTTTTGTGCTCGGTGGGATCACTAAAATAGAAACACACACGTACATGTTTCAAAGTAAGTAGCCAACTCTCTCTTGCGAAAATTATGTAAACCAAGTCCTATGCCCCTTGCCACCGCTTCTGAACCGACACCAGCTTCAAAAGTACATTTTAGAAATCTCTCTCAAGTTACGATATATTTTGTGTAACACTTTTAGTTGAAGATGTCAAAAAAGATCCCACTGTTTGCAAATGTTTGCAATGGAAGTCGGGTTTTATAAAGCGTTTAACCTGTATATATTGTGCCCTGCTTCCCATTCCTTTTCCATCTGTTCTGTAAATTCGGTAGATCTTTTCACGACGTTGACATCAGGCTAAAATTTACAAAAATCACATAAATGTATTCCATATATAGTGTAGTAAATTCGGTGTTGTTTTCAGTGCAAAGACACACCATGAAAAATTGCATGAATCACATTTCTTCCTTTGCTGTCGGAGTGCGACCCTCACCCCTGCTCATTAATATACATGATAACCATAGCTCCATGTAAGGCAGTACCCTGAAGGCTCGCCGTTCAGTAATTGCAAGAAAGTCACAGGGACAACCTGCTCTTGTACCTTCTCGAATAAACATTCCAGTACTATGTAAGTAATTTAAGATACACCACCCTTGTATCGTTGCACGACACTTGCCGTTCCTATTGATTGGTCCTTCACATGTACAACTACACCCTGAAGGAACTTCAGAAAATTCGGATTAAACGGAAATATCACTAATTTCTGACAAAAGCTTTACAATGGAAGTCTATGGGGATTTCATATTTTGAATGGTGCAGCCTCCACTGCTGACCTTACAAAAGTAATTTTTGCAATAAAAAATTGCATATTAGTGCTGTGATCTGAGTGATGTGGCCATTTTCAAGTTTTCAATTTAGAAGTAGGTTAGAAATGACACAAACAAGCACATGGTCAAAAATTTCTGAATAATGTCCAATCAGTAATTCTGACAACTTAAACTTTCTTCACTAATTT
>JBCAUG010027854.1:0-10398 GCA_038406175.1 Haplosyllis leylae
TCTTCAGCTATTGGCTACACATCTGGTTGGATCCCTGTGGGGCTCTCAACATTAGAATGTGTAGTCGACAGCTGCACAGTAATCAGGGACCACACAGCAAATTAATTTTTCACTATCCATGAAAAGTTCTCATTCATTTTGCACTATAGATGAGAAGAGCTACATTATACATTATAACTGTCCATGTATAGTGAAATGCACCATGGATAGTACAAATGAAGATTTCACCTATCCGTGAATAGTCAATTCTAGTATCCCTGTGTAATTATACGAATTAGTCTAATTCATCTAATTCGGCAAGATCCAAAACCAAAATAGGAAAAATGTGATAGGTAACAAAGAAAAACTTGAAGTGACCCCAATTAATGTTTCAGTAATTTATCTGATTCCCTGAATTCACTGAAAGTTCTGTTCCATTCAGGAAAAACTCCAATATCTACTATGATGATTTACAAGCATACACACACACCACTCCCATGGAACAATTGTCTGACTGGCATGGTCCCTGCAGGAAATTGAATAAAAAAATCTGACAAAAATGACAGTATCAAGGATTTTTGACAAGAGAGTTATAATGAGCATCCATGAGAATTTTTTCCACACTTTGAAGCCTTTAGAAAAATCAACAATACTTAGTTGAAATATGATAATTAGTAAAATTTTATGTTAATCAGGAGATCCAATTTGCTGTTGGAAATGTGTGATTACTCAGTGTCGAAAATTGAATTGAAAAGAGGAAATTATCATTTTTCAGCTAACTATTGCTTATTTTTTTGAACACTTAAAAATGTAAAAAAAATTCTCATAGACACCCAACCCATTATAAAACTGCTGGAGAATTCCTTTATATTGTCAGAAACGTTCAGAAACTTTTGATGTTCCTCCAGGGTGTGTATGGTGATACATTTAATGCGAATGACCCCACTGGTTTCAATGGTTACCCATTGGTGAATAGGGTCATTGGCTCTCTGTACTACTACCTGCATACTCCTTTCAATGCCATACCCATTGGCCACAGCATGTTGTATGCAAGCAGCAATTTAAATGACCCCATTTAGCCTACTGCTCTATGAAGCCAGAGTACAACTCATTTGTCTGCATGTGTGGCTTGACGATTGAAACAATAACTGAGGTTTTTGTAAATAACACAAGATTGACAATGTTGACATATTTGACATATCTGTCAACTTTGCGCCTTAATTTTGGAGGTTATTATCAAATATGTGTGGGATACATCGATTTTCTCTTTTAAAATCTTAAATCAAAAAATTGCAGACTTTATTTCTTTAAAATGTTTGATGCCTGTGATTAAAGATAAAAGAATTAGAAGTTGAGAGATATATCAATTTTATGTTATGGTTATTTACGAAAAACAATACTATATGAATGCTTCGCATCAGATGTAGTGAGAACGAGACTTACTTGAATCTGCTAAGGCCAAAACTGACATGTAGAAACAACTGGATACGTCCTTTAATGAAGTTCTCCGCATAATATAAAATGATAAACCATTTCCAGTTGTACCTATTAGAAGTAGCATTGGTCTTATTATGATTTGAAGTAACCTGGCAATTTCTTCACTGGTCCATTTGAATGATTCTGCCACATCTGTGTCCTCTGTCGAGTTATTGCTTAACTGTGAAAATCCAGTATAATCAGTTGAAGAATAATTCCAAGTTAGTTCAGTTTCCATTGCAGTAGCGTCTACCTGAAAATCGAAATGGACTGTATCTCGGAAATCTGTTGTATACATATTCAAACAGACGGATGCTTGTTATGTGCTCAGCTTAGATTATTACTTCATTGGCTCACCAGGACTGTTTCCTGAACAGCAATATGATACTTACAGATATTTCACTGCTTAGGTATCACAGACAGAAAGAGGTGGAAGCTAAAATCATCTTTATGTCCCTCAATTTAAATCTGTAACGAATAAACAGCTTCCAAATTTCTGTCGAGTCTTGTCTTGTCTCCTTATTTACAGTAGAAAATGTTTCCCGTAAATTCTGCAACGCTGTCGCGATTTTAAGAGTGATTCTTTTTGCGGCTTTAAGTACTTTAACTTTAGATCACCAATTTCAAAAGAAAGATGTACCTTTTTTCATGGCAGCGACTTAGTGATAGAGCTCAATTAACTTCAAAGAGAACCCATCTGGAGCTGCTCTCTATACAGCAAACGTTTTTGTTTACAATCGACTTTGATGTTTTCATGTTAAATTACTTATTTATTTGGGCACTGAATTTGAGAAGAAACATTCCTGCTACAACTGTGCGATCAATAAGTAGTTGAATTGAGAATCTTCTATTTGACAAATTTCATCTGTCACTAATGCTTTGTATTTATTGCTTTCCAACAATATTGTTCAATGTATTCAGTGAACGATTAAAATTGAAAAGGACCCAGTAACCTCTTGTAGAAAAGTCTACGATTTTAACACTCAGCCAGAAAGACAGATATCAACCACAACAACACACTCTTCAACAATTTATGAGATTCCCTGTATTCGTTGAATTCACTGATATTTTATCCATTTGTAATAACATGTGTCACCAACTATTACTTTGGGGAGTATTCTAAGTACCAGTCTAAACTTAGCTCCTAGTGGTCAGCAGTTGGAGCAAGAGTCTTTGCATATCAAGAGGTGACAGCAGTTGTTCATGGGTGTTGTTTCATGCACTGGACCTAGTTGTGAGGAAGGAGTTTTACTCTGTATCGCTGTGTGGGGGCAGGGGGGGTTAAAGTTGTGGGGAACTATGGGGAGCTCCAGTACCTTCGTAGATAAAGAATACAAACACTCAGCTTAAGTACAGTTTTTATTGTTGCTCCTAAAACTGGTTGTATGAAATGTGCAATTACAACAGGAAACAGTTAATCAGAACCCCCCCCCTCCCCAGGGAATTAATGCTTATGGTGTAGTAAGCCTCCATTAAGTCAAATGAATTCATAATTACAGCTTCTGCCATTGTTCACAGAGGAGGCTTGAAGCTTACACAGAGAAATACTGGAACACTGTGTAACAGGGGGCTACACTCACAAAACACTATTGTACACACTGGGAATGGATCTACACATAGAAACTGGTGTAGACATGGAAGACTTTAAAGCACACTTGGGGAACATTGAGGATACATCTAAGAAATTCTGCAATACAAGAACAATACAAGCTTAAAATACAATTTTACAAGGAAACACACTTAGCTCCTTACATTTACTTGTACAGTTCTTACATGCATCTTAGAATGATATTT
Organism: Haplosyllis leylae; assembly: GCA_038406175.1. NCBI lineage: Eukaryota > Metazoa > Annelida > Polychaeta > Phyllodocida > Syllidae > Haplosyllis > Haplosyllis leylae. The sequence continues at coordinate 3,250 of JBCAUG010027854.1, forward strand.
AGGTAGCTTTAAGTAACAGGTTGTGTAAGGGGGAGCTAGTTAACTCCTCCTGCTTCTGAAGTCTGCAAAGTATCTAAAATGGCTCAAATAGCCCAAACATGCAATTTGGCAGATTCAGAGCAGGGAGCTAGGCTTATCTCCTCTCAATACCTGAGAAGTTCCTGCTCTTAGCTATGTTTGCATTTAACAGTCTGATGGTTTTTCTGGAGGTCCTACTTTCATAGGCATGCACCTTCCTTTTATACCTACTACCTAAGTACCAGCATATCAATGCCATTACACAAAGTAGTCCCAAGGTCACTGATGGGAGCTACACAAAGGAATGGAGCTATTTAGCACAGATTGTGGTTATTACAGGTTGAAGGGTACACTGTTTTAGATTGACACAAGTGTCATCTCATTCTGATCAGTAGTTAACATGTAGACCTGTTGGGGGTTGAGTAGGACTATACTCTTACATGTCATGCTGCCATTGGTCCAGGGAATCAAGCAATTGTCCTGATTAGCTATCAGGGATGTGCATGTGATGCGGAAGACTCTGATTGGCTGGAGCCTGGGGGCTGTGCATGATCAACACATTATAGATGCATGCACTCTGTGGGGAATTAAAGGAAATTAACCATTTCACATTGAGTACATTTTAACCGCATCTGGAGCATAAGCACACAGTTTGTGTCTTAGCAAGTCGCAATCGCTTGTAGATCTACCTCAACCTGTTACAGATGGTAACTGTATATTTTATTCAGAAAAATAACTGCGGTAAATGTTATGTGGTTGTGCCAGTGCTGTGTATTGAACACATGATACACCATAGTTTCCTGGTTTTTCTTTTCGACCAATTACTTTCACGATTTCACCCTTAAATCTGGACCCCACAATGCAATATAAAATGCCATTAATGCTGTGGTTTAAGTATTGTGTTGCATTCATGAAAACTATGTACAGTGGGAGGGTTTGAACAAACCTGTACAGTCTGTATGAAGCGTGTACAACAGCAGTTGGAGTTGTTAGGAGTAGAAATGTAACAGAAACAGTGACCACCATAGCTGTCCCTCTGATGGCAGATTTAGCGAGGGCCTGATCAGTGGATTGTACGGAGTTACTTTTGCACTTTGCTGTCAGAAATCGGAATACAATAGCGAGATTACTTATCAATATTAAACTAAAAGGTGCATAAGAATAAAGGACCGAGTCTGCGGCTGTCAGAATTACCAAGTAGCTGTGTTCAGTAAATATACATATCTGACGACTGGATGGCACGATTGTCTCTGATTTCAAGGCAATTAAATACACAGAATTATAAGCTGCTAGAACTATCCCAACAATCACTGTCGCCAATTAAGCTGTTTTTACAGTACAAACGGTTTTAGATTTTAAAGGAAAATAAACAGCAAAACATTTCTCCACAGACATTAGAACCAGAAGCATTGATGAGTAATGCCTTCCAAAATGGAACAAGAAGAACCCGAGTTTGCAATCCGTCCACGAATCAGGATGAACTTTATAACGTGTCAGTATTTCAATCCATGTCGTGAAACAGCCACTCCAAAGAACCACTACAATACAACGGGTTAAGGTTGCAGTTCACACTTCTGACGGATTGTGACGTAAAAACCTCATCAAAACACAGATTTACACTTCATTGAACACCAACTGTATTGCTACCATCTTTAACCAAATTGAACTGTGGTCAATCACAATGCATTATGGTGGCCCATTGACAAATAGCAATACACTCTGAATGTCAGGTATCCATAGGAATTTTAGGGGACATCAATTGACAGTTCTGACTTGTAGTAATATGTAAATTATAATAAGAAAGAGGTTCATTTCCTTAAATATTTTATCTGGAAAATTACCATTTTAACAAATAAGACAGGGTGTAAAGTTCAAAGTTCACTGTTCCAATGCTGTGTAAAATATAGAACATACTTTATTTCAATGGACTTGGAACCCAAAGTTTATCATTCAAATACTAAAAATCAGAATGGTAAATCTTCACAGATTTGTTGTTACACTATAATTTATTTCATTTGGTCAACTGAGTACAGCAACCTTAAAGGTATTCTCATAGTATACGATAAAAGTCAAATACCCCCACCCTTCCCCCTCTTCACACATACAACGAACAGATATGAGCCAGAATGTACAACTTTTTCACTGGTTTTTATCCTAATGTAAACACATCACTAGAACCTCTGTGGTTAGCGAACTAATGATGCAATAATGTGTTGAAATGGCAATGAAATGGCAATGAAATGGCAGTGTTGTTTCTAGACACCAGATTTTGGCAGAAATGCCGAAGCGTAAGATGTCAATTACTTCTCTGCATTGGCAGACTAGTCTCCAAATACAGAAAGGTCATGCACTGAGGCAGTGTCGTTATGTTGCTGGTCAATGGGCTAGACTTTATGTACTGGAGATGACATCTTTATTTTTTGTTCCTCGGAGGCGTTCAATAAAACTTACTTGAATCTGCGAAAGCCAAAACTGACATGTAGAAACAACTTGATACGTCCTTTAATGAAGTTCTTCGCATAACATAAACTGTTAAACCATTTCCTGTTGTTCCTAAAATAATTAATATTGGTCTCACTATGATCTGAAGCAATCTAGCGATTTCGGCATTGGTCCATTCGAATGACTGTTCAACATGCGTCGACTCCGTAACCATTAAATGTGAATATCCGGTAAAATCAGTTGTGGAATGATTATACTCAGTTTCCATTTTATTAGTGTGTTTGAAAATTAAAAAGTACTCCTGAAAGATAATCCAGCAAATCGTTTCGTATTTATTAAGCTCTTTCCCGTGCTCACTCAGATTATTATTCTGTACAGATATTTCCTTTCTCTTTGAAATGGAGCAATGGACATCAGAGCACTCCTTCAGTTTAAATCTTCGACAAATGAAGCAGTAGCTTCTGGATATTTCGTTCTGTCAAGTCTTGTGTTCGTATCCAGAATCTTTTATTATAAAATGTTTAAAGTATGTCATTTCAAGGCTTACGATTTTGTAAGAGGTTTTTACTAAGCATCACCTTGATAAGAGGAAGCTGGATTTTTTGCTTTGGAGTTTGCAGTGAGTTTGCTTCAAAGCGAACATGTCTGGAACTGCATTAGTAACTGTGTTATTCTTTTTATTAAAATGTGACATTTAAGTTTTAATTTTCATGTTGAACCATTTCTAATTTAAGTTCATGAAATATGACAGTTTTAAGATGTGAATTTGAAAGCTACTATGACGTCCTATACTTTGTGCAAATATATTCCAAACAAATAAACTGCTAGACTGGAAATGAGCTCAACTGAGAATATTAGTGTTCAAAATCTCCTATTTCTTTAGTTGATCATAATTAATTCTTTTCTATGTTAATTAGAGTTGTTGCTAATAGTTTTACTATTTGGAAATATTGTTGATCAAATCTTTAATTTTCTATCACGATTTGGGAATTTTAGGCATTGTGATTTGTCAGTACCATAGTTATGTAACGGTGAGACATTCAACGTTAGGGAATTATGGTATTCACACTGGGGTTTAAGTCTCTTGTATAAATTATTAATTAGCTATCATGTGGCATTCAAGGCCAGGGAAAAGAAGATGTGTGGTCAGAGAAGAGGCAGGTCCAACCTTTGTGACACAAAAACAGGAGCAATTCCATAGAGAATGCATTGTAAATCTCTTATTCATTCACACAGTTAGCTGGTATATTGTCTCTCCTCTGCATACTCTTTCACAAGCCTGCCTAAAATGCCTCTTTGCAGCTTTGAAATATATTCTACTGGCCACAAATGACCTGGTCATCCCTTCATATTTCCAGTGGCCAAAATGGTATGGTAGACTGACAAGTTAACTGTTCAATTTCAAATAGTCTATCAAGCAAGCAAAACATCATATCTCTCTCTGAAGTTACACTACTTCAAGGGAAAACTCATAACAAATTAGGTATTTAGGCAACTTTTACATTTAAATTTACCTAATATTTAACCAATATTCTTTTAAATTAAGATTGCTCATTTGTTCCTTTCATTCTAAGATAGTAATACTGGTCATTTCAGTGTCATTTTAATTATGTCGAGGGGTCTCCTTCTATGGTGTACTTTTTGAACTCGATCAATATGTTGCTGATCTGGTGGACTTGAGCCTAGTCCATGGGGAGGGGATGAGGCTTGTCATCTCTGTCATTTTGTGTGAACCAATCTAATTTCGAGTGTAGTTGTTAACCAGATCCTGGTCACTTGTGTCATTTTTGGCATTTATGACTTGGATCTTGCCAAAGTAACAGTTCGTCGTGCAAGCGTGATTGTATGTGTGCAGGTATGTTTGTATGTGTGCAAGCATGTGTGCAGGTATGTTTGTATGTGTGCAGGTATGTTTGTATTTGTGCAGGTATGTGTGCAGGTAAGTTTGTATGTGTGCAGGTAAGTTTTTATGTGTGCAGGTATGTGTGCAGGTATGTTTGTATTTGTGCAGGTATGTGTGCAGGTAAGTTTGTACTTGTGCAGGTATGTGTGCAGGTATGTTTGTATGTATGCAGGTATGTTTGTATTTGTGCAGGTATGTGTAAATCTAGTAGTATCAATACAACCTCAGTTTTATTCACAATATTTTGTCCTTTTTCAGTTATTGTAGGTCCACCAGTGGGAAGGAATATATTGGGGTATTTTTCCAAATTCACAGTTAAAGTAATCTTGTTTTGTACATTCTGTAATAAATCCATTAAACATGTTAGGTATTTAAGTAGTTTCTTGTTTTGGTCACATCTTATTAGTATCCATGACAATCCAGCTGAACTTGGCCACCTGTAACTTTGCTGAAGACCAGTTATTTCATCACCGTACATACTGACAGGTGTGTAAGCATTTACAGTTACATGACTTGAGAGTGACACCCCATGATACTATGGTCTTAATGATATACATTTCAATCTGCTAAAGGCACCAAAGATACTTTTAGAACGGAACTGGTATCATATGCTTTTGATTGTCATCAAGTACTGCTTCCTGGCCAAAGAAAAACAAGGTAGAAAAAATTGAGTCATAAGTTCAAGGGATAAATGTTGATAAATTTTAATTAGAATCATAGAAAACACAGACATTTTATCACTGTTATTATTATTTCTCTATTATTTATTAAGTCATTATTAAGTTATAGAAACTTAAACAAATAATTGGTAGAATATATGAAAAAGGTCTATTTTGTAATGATTTGAAAATGTTACCTCTGCAACAAAACATTTGAACCACGCGAAAGTTAATTCACTATGAGAGTAAAATATATGAAGTTATACAAGATAATAGCACAAAGGCATAATCCCAATGTCAGTATAACTTGAATACCAATTGTTACAAATGTTACTGTCAAACTGTTCACAGAACTACAGTATCGAATTATAATTGGCCTATTCATTTGTTTTGCATGAATAATTTACTGTCGTACAAATTTGCATGTGGAATATTATGTGTTTGTCACATTGGAATATAAACAGGTCCGGTAAGGCAACAAGGCTAACATATTTGTAATATTAATAGAATAGTCTTTTGGATGTATGTCTTTCTGGTCAGTGGAAATGTTATGTGCTGGTTCTAGTATTATTAAATGAATTCATAGTGCAAGAGGTTTCTGGCTTCTCTTTTCGACCAATTACTTTCATGATTTCACTCCTAAATCTGGACCCCACAATGCAATATAAAATACCATTGATACTGTGGTTTGAATACATTGTGAGATTCATAAAGGCGCGGTAGAGGGGGAGGTGTAAGCGAGAGCATACCACTTGTATGAAGCAGCATGTACAGCAGCTGGTGACGTGAGAATCAAAAATGTAACGGAAACAGCGACAACCATAGCTGTCCCCCTGGTGGCAGATTTAGCAAGCGCTTGGTTTGTAGACTCTGTAGAAGCATTATAGTTACGCTTGGCTGTCATAAATCTAAATGCAATAGCAAAATTGGTCATGGACATTAATACAAAGGGTCCGAATGAGTACAGGATAGAATCTATTGTTTCCATAGCAACCCAGGAGATGATAGCCAATGCTTCACAATTGTGATAACCTGGTAATTTGATAAAAGAAGTTTTCAGAACGACAAGATATATCACATTACAACCCACTAGGATTATTCCACAGACACCCGTGACCCATTTAGCTGTTCTCACTGTACAAACTGTTTTAAACTTCAGAGGAAAATAAACAGCAAAACATTTTTCCAGTGACATGAGAACCAGTAACATTGAGGAGTAATGCTTTCCAAACTTGAAGAGGAAAGGTCCTAGTTTACAGTCCACCCACGTCCAAGGATCTACTTCATAGCGAGTTAAGAACATCACCCATCCAGGAAAACACCCGCTCCACAGAACCACTGCAAGATGAATTCCGTTCTTCAGTTCAAACTTTTTGTTTAAAAGTATAATCTTTGATTGATAAGGGGAACATATTTCCAACATGAACATATTAGGAAAACTCATAATAATTCTGCAATCAGGTAAACCCCTTTGAAGTCTACAGCAGGACACAATTCCTTTTCAAATTAAAAAGACTTATTTTTCAAAATTATGTACTTGGCCAGAAAATATTCAGTTTCCCATTTTTATTGTAGTAGATACTAATACTAGCAACATTCAAGAACATTCAACTTGGAAAATTTATTTTGAAATTGTTGATTGTCATATTTTCCACGTACATTCTTACGCTAAAACCACTATTTTCTTGGAAAGCCACTGAATTTTGTCGTTTGTAACAAGTTTTTGGTCTATGTGAATGTAAACCTTGACTGTTGTGGAAGTAGGCAAAAGTATGGCAAAAAAGGGCTATGTATTGCAACTTGTATTAAAATTTGTACTCCAGTTTTTACGATAAGATCACATTTACATTTCAAGCCTGAATTTGCATGAAGAAGTTCAACAAAATAAATTAAAAGTTGCCTCCAGTGGGATTTGAACTCATAACACTCACAAGGTTGAATGTTCATCAAGATGGGCAGAACAGAGGCCTGTGTTATTTGGCAGACCTTTAACTGAAGTTTGTTTCATGCACCATTTCACATTTCAAAAATCATTAAAGCATGTCTGATGTAAATTCTGTCTTAATATGTGAAATTTGATCTTATTGTGAAAAACTCGAATGTGTACATAGCTCACCGTATTAATCA
>JBCAUG010027865.1:0-10397 GCA_038406175.1 Haplosyllis leylae
AAGCATTTGGTTTTGTCTAAGCCCGTAAAGAAGTCAACATTTGTTAAATACAGTTTTTGATGTTGGGCCTTTCTGTTGGCTTCTTGGCTTTCATCCATCTTCGTTATCCAGGCTTGTACTAATGCGTCTGAGGCGGTGGAAGCTGCTGGGGACTGCTGTGTGACATGTGTTGGTGCGAACAAGTTGGTGGAATTGTTCATACCTGTGGGAGATGGTATTGGGTGGTATCCACCTTGTCCTGGTGACTCCGCTGGTGTACTGGTCCAGTTGGATTTCTTCGTCCAGCCTGGGGGTTTGGTTTTGCATGCGGCGGTGTCGTGGGTGTTGGTGTTACAATAATCGCACTGCAAGTCTGTCTTTGTACAGTGTCCTGCCAAGTGCCCTTTTATACCACACATATTACATATTTTGTTTGTGAATTGGTTCTGATCTGGCTGGCGACCTCCCGCGCTGATCGTTGTGGTCGCTGGTATAGTACTGTTAGCAATGTTCACCAACCTTTGATTGATGTCGGACTGATGTGGCAACCAGTGGAGTTGGTCACTGCAGTCGCTGCTGCTTGTGGGTCAAGTGGAGTGCCAGTTTCGATGTTCTGTGTTCTGATCGTGAGTGTCTCTAATATGGGTATGTGGCTTGTGGTTGTAGGAATGCTGGCATTGGTTGGGCGATTCTGGTGATTGTCTGCCATGGTCACCGGGGTTGCGCCTGCTGTTGCCTGGTATGGCGTGTTCCTATTGAATGCAGATTCTAGGATACCTTTGCATTCGTTTACTGATGATTGAGCGTACCTCTTGGCTTGTTCCCTGGAGGTGACCATTGTGCCTGTCTGCCTTATTATGGGGTAATGGTACTTTTTGAGACCCGCTTCAGCTCTCAATTCATTGTCTACTAAGAGTACTGATAGTATTACATTTTTGTGCTGCGTCTGACTGCAGGACCTTTCTCAGTAGTTCCAGTGGGAATGGCTTGTTCTGCACATTTACTGGAAATGGCTCGATTTCTCCTCTGATGTAGAGTTGACAGAAACCTGTCTGTGCATTTACCAGCATGGTGGTGTCTGGGTAGAAAGCTTGCAGTCCAGGGCACTCCACGATGTAGTTGTTATTGTCTGCCCCGAATGGTACACCGTTGATGCAGGCCTCTTCCAGTTTGGTGTTTCTCATATCTGGCAGGTACAGTTCATACTCTGTTCTGTCCGAGACATCGGTGGTGCTTGAATCACCTACATTGGAGGTATCTGCTCCTCAATTGTTGTGGTCATACCCAACTGCTCTTACTTCACCGGGGTTGTCGGGCACCACGCCTCCTTCCTGGTTTGGTACTACATGCCCTTGGTCGTTGTTCTGTTCAGCCATTGTACCTCTTCTTCCGAACAGCCTTTCTGGATCGTCTATGACTGGTACGAGCTCGGCTTCTTGTCCTCTCGTGGTGGTCATTCCTGAATGATGTGGTACTCTGTAGTACGTGGTCATGGAGTGTGATGCAGACTTCAGTTGAAGTTAGCTTTGTGGTGTCTTAATGCAGACTGGCTGCTATGTCCAGCTCTACACTTTTTAAATCAGTCACTACAATAGCTAGATAATCTCTCGTGAATGCTCCTTTGTCTTTAGGAGCTAATCCTACCAATTGACAGTGATATACCTTATTGACTTTGATATACCTTCCTGGTGATGGCGATGGCGAACACACAAAGCGATCATAGCTAATGAAAATGTCTTAATGCAAGACAAATCTGATCCGATGGTGAAAATAACAGGGTGGAAAATAAATATAAAGGCAGTAAGAACAATACATGCAAAATACAGATGAATGGAATGTGAAACAACATGATACTAGAGAACTTAAACAAGGTGATGGATGATAATAAGTGATATTGACAAGAAACTGATAGAAGAGGAAGTAACATTATAGGCATAAACTTTTACATTGGATGGAAACATAATGCAGTAAGTGTAAAGAACTAATAATATCTGTCTTGTGATAAGCATAAACATGAAGATTGAATTGTAGGGTTACATTATTTGATGTGATAGGCTCAAACAAGTCAGTGCCGAAAGTTCAAACAGAAAGTGCAAGGTATAAACATGACTACGAAACAAGCAAATGTGATAGGTTCAAACGTAACGCGTTACCATGATCATCCCTCAACATGAGCAATGCGAACAATCAACTCAGCATATTAGGTTTTGTGGACAGCCCGGATTATATGACAGGCAAGGATAGGATCCCAAGGTCCCTACAGCTAAGGAAACAACAGTGTAGTGTGAAAAAACAACATAAAACACACTCATCAGACTCATTACCTAGAAGCTGAGTCTCTACAGGAAACTCCAGGAAAAGAAAACATAGTGAACAATCAGTGCAGTCTACACCTAAGAAATCCAATATGAGTCAGGGAATCAAAGCTACATCAAGTCCAGCTACACCTCAAGATAAACAAACTGAAAGTAATGATGTCGCAGACACTGAGATCAATGAAAACAATGAAAACAACATGGAGGAAACCAAATCTACAGACGCTTTCACTAAAGCCCTATTGAAAATGGAAAAACGCATGACTGCAAACATGAAGGCCATGATAGATCCACTTCAACAAAGTATTAACTCACTTATATCGAGCCAGAAGGACTGGGAAGATACCAGAACAGAAGTCAAAATGCTGCAAGAAAAGAATAACAACCTCTCCAACCAAGTGAAAGCAGTGGAACAACAGAACAGTAAATTAGAACAAAGAGTCAAGATGCTAGAAGATAAATTAATGGAGAGCAATATTATTCTTAGAGGAATAAAGGAGTCCAACTGGGAACAGGAATCAACTCGAAGAGAACTTGTTATAAGAAGCATAGCAGATACTGTTACTGTTGAAGATGAAGATAAGAAGCTAGAAATAGCCCGACGCATACCTATTAACTCTACAACACGCCTAGGCAAATATAACTCACTCCATAGCAGACCTATTAGGGTATCATTCGCTTGTAAATCAGATGCAGATAAATTATTGGAGAGAAGGAAACTACTTAAAGATGGTGTTTATGTGGACAAAGAATACAGTGCTGAGGATGAATCCTGCAGAAAGAAACTTAGACCAATTTTAAAGGCCACAAGGAAGCTGTCACAGTATAAAGGGAAATGCAAAATGGAAGGAACAACGCTTGTTTTGAAAGGTAAAAACTATAACTTACAGAACTTACACAAATTACCAACAGAATTGAACACATTTAACATCACCAGCAAAACAAGTGGAAATGTATTAGGCTTCTTTGGAAAACTGAACCCCCTCAGTAATTTTTATCCTGCTCCGTTTAGCTATGATGGAATAAAGTATCACTGTAGTGAACAGATGATACAGTATCAAAAAGCAAAATTCTGCGGAGACATGGACACAGGCAACAAGATACTCAACAGTGGTACAGCTTTGGAATGTAAAACATTATCATACAATATCAAGAACTTTAATCAAGACGAATGGGCTAAAGAAGCCAAAGTGAGATGTGAAGAAGGCATAAAAGCAAAATTTCTGCAGAATCAACCTCTAAGAGATGTACTGCTAGGAACAGAGGATGCTGTCCTGGTAGAATGTTGCCGAGACAAACTTTGGGGTAATGGAGTGCCCTTGTATGAGGAAAACTGTCTGGACAGAAAGCTTTGGCATTCACAAGGCATACTAGGAGAAATTCTAGAGAACGTTCGCAAGTACATTAAGGATATTTTAGGTTCAAACAAGGAAGATGATGGACAGCAGTACACATTCTAATAGTGTTCGCTGACCTGTAAATTAATGTGAAAGGTTCAAACCTTTGGATTTCAATGGAACACAAATCCTCGGTTGTGAAAGGTATGAACACCTAATGCTAGGTATAATATGTGTAATTTGAATCTATTTAATTGTTGTTCTGGGTTTAAACCCCAGTACAGGAAAATGTAATAAAATCATTACATAGTGTTGGGCATAAACACAGCCTGGCTATGAATGTGGAAATTATAAGCTCATTTCATTATTGAACTCGAATGTGAAGGGTATAAATGCCCTCAAAAGGGAAACAGCACTGCACGCAATACTGTGTGTGCTGGGTATAAACGTCTTGATTTTACAACCATAATTGTGAAAATCGTATCACATTGTTATGTGCAGGGTATAAACGCCCCCAAATGAAAAGCATCATTGTATGCAGCAGTGGGTGTGTTGGGTATAAACATATTGATTATCCAACCATATTATATAAAGTGTAACACATTGTCATGTAACCGAACATATGAACAATATCTGTTATTTCCTACTGGATCATATTATTACATATGGGCTATGACAAGTCTATATGTCCGTATTATTACGGTGGCATGCATTTTACTTTTTCTTGCTTTTTATATATAAATTTGTCAAACCTATTGTTATTAATAACAGAGAGTAGTGTCAGACAGAATATGTGTTTAAACCCAAAATGTGTCTACATCCTAAAACAGATCTGGTAGACTCACTTGGTTACTCTCTTCATGACACACCTTACTTAGATAAAGACGAAGATTGCTGTGACTACTTCGAATTATCAGACAACAACGTATGGCAAAGTAATAAAGGTGATTTGACCATACTGCAACTAAATATTCGTGGTCTAATGAACAAACAACATGAACTACATAAGTTGCTGAACACCATTAATGGTGCTAATAAAACAGATATAGTTTTAATTCAAGAAACTTGGCTGACAAGCTCCACAATGGACAAAATAAACCTGCCTGGCTACAAACACTTTGGATTGAGCCGGCAAAGTAAAAAGGGAGGTGGTGTTTCTATTCTGGTAAACACCGAATTCTCAAGTAGAATGTTAGATGAATATTCAGATACTTCTCACCATTTAGAATGTTGCATAGTTGAATTGAAAACTTGCAATGTAACTATGCTAGTTGGAAGTCTATATCAACCTCCCAACACCAACGAAACCAATTTCAATAATGACTTCGAAAAACTAGTCAAAAAACTACATAAGAGAAACGCAAATGTAGTACTTGGTCTAGATCACAATATGGATTTTCTAAAGAGCACCAGTCATAAACCTACTCAATTGTTTTTAGAAACTATTCTAGATAATGATTGATCCCAGTGATCACAAGACCTACTAGAATTACAAAATCGACTGCTACTCTAATCGACAATCTAATAGTTACCAAGCATATTTTTAGTAATTGTCAAAGAGGTATAGCACTGTCTGACATTAGTGATCATCTACCTTGCCTAATGACTTGGAATGATGTTATCAGATGTAGAAAGGATTATGTAAGATTTAAAAAGAAATTTATAAATCCAGCTTCACTGCCGGAAATGAAGAGTGATTTGAATCTAGACTGGACAAGCTATTTAAATTCATTACCTGACATCAATGCCAAGTTTGACTGCTTCCACGAGGTTCTGCAAAAAACTATAAATAAATATACGGAGGAAAAAACAATTAAAATCACAACAAAGAAAGTTATAAAGGAACCATGGTTAACAAAAGGAATATTGCACAGTTCAAATAAGCAGCTAAAACTTTATAAAGAAGCTCTTAGAATGCGGGAAGATTTGGCATATGATAGGTATAAACAGTATCGTTCAGTTCTTAAGAAAATCAAACGAAAGTGTAAAATTGAATATTACTCAAACCAGTGTGTTAGGTTTAAACAGCATACAAAAAAACTATGGCATATTATAAATAGTATAACTGGAAAACACATGGATAAAAGTAGTAGCATTTCGTACATAACCATTGATGGTGTTAAGAAATTTGACTCAAAGGTTATATGTGAGAAATTCGGGGATTACTTCTCCAATATTGGAAAAGATCTTGCTAGAAATACCCCCTCCCCAGCAACACAAATGTATCCGAATATCTAAAAAAACTCACAAGAAACCCGAAAAGTCTATTCTTAATACCATGTACTCAGACTGAGATATCAAATATTATTAGAGAATTTATGAACAAAAAAAGTAGTGGTTATGACGGTATATCCAATTCACTATTAAAGGATTTATCTGATGTACTTTTATCACCGTTGAATATTCTGATCAATATTTCACTAGAAACTGGACAGTTTCCTGATCCTATGAAATATGCTGATGTGATTCCACTGTATAAGACAGGCAGTCCACATTTAGTGTCAAACTATAGACCTATCTCGCTCCTACTGACTATCTCTAAAATATTTGAAAAAGTGATGTACAAACGAGTTTACTCATTTCTAAACAAAAATGATCAAATCTACAAAAGTCAGTATGGTTTTAGGTCTAAACACTCATGTGAACATGCCATCACCGAATTAGTTGGAAATATACTCAAAGGCAAAGAGCTCAATAAGCATAGCATAGCTGTATTTCTAGACTTATCAAAAGCGTTTGATACGCTTGACCACAATATATTTTTGAAGAAGTTGGAATTATATGGCATACGAGGAGTTGCATTATCATGGTTTCAGAGCTATTTAGAGAATCGAAAAATGAAAGCTAAATGTAATGTTTCAGGTATAGACGAATATTCGTCCTCAAAAGATATAACATTCAGTTCACCACAAGGCTCGTGCCTAGGGCCATTAATTTTTGTTATCTTCTGTAACGACTTATATCTACACTTAGAATTTAGCAGTTGTATCCTCTTTGCTGACGATACAACTATTTACAATAGTCATGAAAATCCATCTTATCTTAGATGGACTATCGAGCATGATCTTGAAATACTGCATGACTGGTTTAAAGCCAACAAATTAACGCTCAATATCAAAAAAAGTGTCTGTATCTTCTTTAAGGGAAACAGTAGACAGATGACTGTACCATCATATATCAATATAGGAGAGGAAAGTCTACAATTTAAAGACAACACAAAATTCCTGGGTGTTTATATTGATAAGAAACTAAATTGGGTACAGCATTGTGAAAATTTGTTACTCAAACTAAAAAGAAATGCTTATTTACTGTCCAGTAGTAAAAATCACCTAACCAGTCACGCAAAGAAATTGCTTTATTATGCTCATATTTATAGTCACATTGCGTATGGTCTTGGTGTGTGGGGAAATATGGCATCCAAATCTCTAGTCAAAAAAATATTGAAATCACAGAAAAAATGTCTTGGTTACATTAATATAAAAAAAGATGACAGAATATTATCTGTACTTAATATGATCAAATTAGAAAATCTGAAATTTGGCTGGAAAGTTACAAACCACGAACTGCCAATAGAATTGCTTAAATGTGCAACAACGAATGCAACTGGTAACAGTTTGACAAAAAAACACGGCTACAATACTAGAAATAAAAGCATCCCTAACACACCAAGAACATTGCATAAGCAATATAGTGATAGTATATTCTGTCAGGGCATAGTTGAATTTGGAGGGCTGTCAAATGAGCTTAAGTCCCTCACAAATTATTATTTATTCGTAAAAAGAATAAAAGACAAACTATCCTCTGAGCAGATATAATTCTGTACCATTTTGGGTACAAACATCAATTAATACTCAATACATTACATGATGTGACTGTCTTGTAAGTCGTAAATCAGTAAGCAAATGAACAATTGTTCGCATGAAAGGTGAAAGGTATAAACTTGGCATTACTAGATCTACCATGTAAGAATGTGAAGGGTATAAACGTCAATGCAATATGTGATGTTACTGACATGTAAGGTATAAACCTTTGTGCAAACGTATGCATGGAACGTGAAAGGTATGAACCTGAAAAGCTCTAGTACCTGTAACACAACTAAAATGTGATGGGCTTAAATGTAAGATATTGTGAAATGTGAAAGGTGTAAACGATGTAATACATGATTACCCATGATGGACTGTGAAGAGTACAAACATAGTACTTGTACAAACACTGGTTAATGTAATTGATAGCGAATATCATTGTGAAAGGCCTAAACATTGAAATAGCATATGTAACTAAAACCCTAGAATGTATATCCTGCCTTGCACTAAGAATCGTCATCGCGCAAGTTGACTGCTATAGAAATTGTACCAGTCAGAACCAATCCATACCAGTCTAAACCACGAAACAACAAAAATGGTGGAAAGCAGCATTGCGAAGGAACTTCTCAGTTAAATCTCAGATTATAGTTACAGCCATAGTGTCATGCATCTATCTAAGGGTGATATCATGCCTCAGTCTACATTTCATCGAACGGACCTAAGTAAATCTTACTGGCTTGATACCAGGCTAACATATAGGTATGGAAAGAAAAACTCAAACCAAATTTTTGAACTGTTCAGTAAATTTAATGGAGAGGAACCCTCCAATGTACGAGCTGACATATGTAAGCGTATTCGCATGGAAAAGGAGTTCTATGATTCAGTTTCAACAACGCATCTTGGTTTCTTTAAACTAAACAATGCATAAGACCGATGGATCAGTGGATTGAATTTATGGAACATGAGGATACCTTTGCAGACGAGCTGATGTTGTATGCACTGGCAAGAACATTCCAGAGACATGTTGTAATCTATTGTAAGAATAGATGTTGGTCAACAGTTGGCATGGATCTTCCTATTGACAGTGACAGGTTATTTGACATATGCCACATACATCTAGTTCTCATCAGTGAAAACTTATTTGGTGAGCTGTGACATAAACCATTTCAGACAAGCACCAAAGATATAGTTACAGCTCTACCGACATACCCAATAACGGAGAATGATGGTACAATGCAGGATACGCCAGTTGATTTACGAGCTGCTAGCAACACTTTGGGTATAAACACTGGACGTGAGGATAATGATGAGCTTAGTACTGTCAGAGTATCCGATTCACATGAGCAGTTGAGTGAAACAGACCTCCAAGATAAGGGAACAGATGTGGTGAGTTTGCTTGCATCCTTATGTCAGCATAAGCTTACAACGATACCCCGGCTATTTATGCTAGCAAAATCAGTGGTAGATCAGCTTGTATCAAAGAGCATGTCTCAACTATCGAAATCACCAACAGATAATAATGTGAACATAACATCATATCCTAAACCATGTGTAGTGATAGGCTTAAACAAGCTTGTTGTGAATGAATTGAGCACTTCGGTGATAGGTATAAACACTCAGAACACTCCAATCACAACAGACAGTGTGCAGGGCCCAAACACGGCCACGTCTGAGGATGTGCAAAGTACAAACATGCAACAAGATAGTGTGACAGGTATAAACAATCAGAACCCGCCAACCTCCAAGGACATTTCGCATGGAAACTCAATCACAACAGGAGATACTCAAGGCATAAACACTCAACAGAATGATAGTGCTACAGGTATAAACAGTACTACTAGTGACACTAGAAGTGATTATTCAGCAGCACGAAGTACTGTGACAGGTACAAACAAGGAGATAGACAGTGCATCAATTAGTACCAACTCCACTGTGCCAGGTATAAACCAAGGCACTGATGAAGCGATTACAGGTTCAAACATAGCCAAAACGGGTGGTTATCAGCTGAAAAGCACAGGCTTGAATGTTGAAGTCGAACTTCCTACATACTGGGCTTTAAACCCAATGGAAGTTAATGCAGCAATACCGGATAAACCAGCAACTACAGCGAAGACTACTGACACTGAAATTAGTGATTTGTTCTTTGTGAAAAATCCAGCACAGGACGTGATGGCTATGTGGGTGAAGGATGCACAAAAGAAAAAATGGACAGTGCCGTTAACTAACCTAACAGCCAGACAAGTTTATGCCTTATCACAGCCTCCACCCAGATGGAGTGACATTGATCCGTACTCAAGTTTATCGGAAGTATCCAGTAGCGATGAGCCAGTATTAAATAATGCTGAAATAGGTAAATACAACATGAGGGAATGTAAGCCAAAACCTTCAAACAGTTCAAGATTTAGTGAACGGAGTAAAGGCAAACCAGTTACATATAGAGATAATACTGACACCAGTGACAGTGACTATTGTGTAAGGAAAAAGCCTAAAAAAAGTGAACCCAGTGGTCTGAAGGAGCCCTCCAGGAGCAGGTTGGATGCTCAAAAGAAAATAACCGAAAATTGCCAAAAAACCGGATTGGCATTAAGGAAGCCAGTTCCATCACCACTGGACAGTGGTACCTCCATGAAAGAGAAAGAGGACACTCCTCAGAGATCAGTTACCCCATCCACAAATGTGCCTGATCAAACATCAGTAGCTGTAGATGTCGACAGCAGTGATCCGAAGGTAGACCCTTCCAGCATCCGCACAGTGAGTACTGTAACAACTCCCAGCAATTTGGTGAAAAGTCATCATAAAAGGGAGCCTAAACCTCATGGACCCCATGCCCATCCACTACCACCGAGTAATGACACTAAACCAGTAAAACATGAGAAGGAAACAGGCCTAGTGACAAAGTCATTTGAACTTAAGAAACATAAGAAAAACCGTAACTTCTCTTGTCCTTACAAGAACTGTGACTA
>JBCAUG010027876.1:0-10396 GCA_038406175.1 Haplosyllis leylae
CACGTGGGTAAAAGGCGGTATAATTGTATAAAATATAGATGGTAGTATGTACTGGAGTGATATTTATAATGTATACACGCATGTTTTAGTCAGAAAATAAGTTTTGCTTGGTTGTATGGATGGGGTAGAATAGTCTTATGAAGTGTTCAGAGTAGATTTGAAAAACGAGACTGCGGTCTCACACGGTTATTATACCGGTTTACATATTAATCGGCTCTGGCGCGCGAAGGGTTAAGAAAAAAAAGTATCCGCCAGTAGTTGAAACCGAACTCAGTTATTAAAACTCTGTATAATATCCCATTTGGAATGCCAATCCAGCACATGCGCAATGTCAATCCGCAGGAGGCTTAATGTTAATTTTTTTCATTCAATATTTAAATGTTTTTATTTCAGGTGGCAAAGACGGAATTGTAAACCCCATGGTAAACAATATGGCTCCGGCGTACGACAACGCAAAGTATGATATCGTATGGGTTAGCACCAGTAGGATTAAGGGTGAGAACATAATAATTACTGAATCGGCTTGATATTTTACTTGAACGTATTAACAGCAAACAATATACGTCATGGGGATTTTTTCCAAGAGACATAAGACATGCTTTGCCTTCGGAATTGCATCAGTTTTTATGAATAGAGCGACATTATTTGTGAAGTGTGAGATTTGATGGTCTTTTCATCTATATGTTTTGTTAAAAAAGGACATGGTGAGTCAAAGTTACAATCACCACACCACTTCTACTCTCTGTGGCGCTTCTGCTTTATAAGTTCTTCTCGTGATTTGTACGAAGGCAGAAATCTATCCTGCACTTTCTCCACTTCTTTAAATTAATTGGACCTGAATTTTACACGCTTCTTTACTGATGTTTAAAACACGTAAAACCTTTTCGTAGGCAAATGCTCACATGACTAAAACAAGATGGGGGAAATGTTTCGACAGTAGATTTATACGAAGATAGGTTGTTAACATTTCAGCTATTGTAACCATTACTTGGTGGTGCTATGTAAAGTTAGCTGGAGTTTAAAGGTTTAGAGTGGATCCATGTATTTAAAGACTAAATTTCAGAACAAATTTCCTGTTTTAGTATTTTCTGCGATAAAGTTATGTTTATTAATTTATTTTATTTCTCTTTGCAGCAAGCACAGACATTTTACTAGATATGGTGGCGAAATTGCAAAGTCCCAAAGTAGCACTTGTTCACCAGATGCCTTTTACCACGGACCAGAAGGGTCTTGCTGCTATAATAGAAAAGGTATGTTAAAATATTAATCTATGTAATGTTACACGTGTAAATATTTGTAAATCTATCGTTTAAATTGAAATGAACTGAAGACTCAAACTATGATATATGTTCAGCCAGATTATTGAAGAAATTATTTTGTTTCAGATTTATTTTGGGGCCACGGTAGCAAGGTATTATTTGGCGTTTAATGTATTTGGAATTCCATGTTTTACGGGTATGTCTTACCTGGTGAAGAAACCTTGTGTGGATGAATTTGGTGGTTTGTCATGGTTCGGAAAGTTTTTGGCAGAAGACTTCTTCTTGGCAAAACTTTTGCACGAAAGGTAATAAACAATTACCCAAGGAGTAAATTAAGGCAGTTAAATTTACGACATGGATTTCAGGCCAACACGAAGTTCAGACAGCGTCTTAACTTGCAAATTGATCATTGTAAAGGTAATTGTTGTCTTTCAGAGGTTACACTCAAGTGGTAGCAGCAGTGCCAGCGCAACAAAATGTAAATATGACATCAATTGCTGCATACAAGGACAGAATGGTCAGGTAAGTTTATTCTTTTCGCTGTTGATAGGCTTTTGACCTAGGGACAGTTTAGTTTGAAAATCATATCTATAGTAGTTTGTCATTTACTGAATTTCCTTTACTATATAGATGGGTGCGACTAAGAATGAACATGATGCCATTTACTACCATATTTCTCGAACCACTGGGGGAAAGTTTACCTCTTGGTGTCTACGTATCCTGGTCCATGCATTACTTCTTTGATATTAATCCTTATGTGTGGTTTGCATGCCATTGGCTGGTATGGTTCTTGTTAGACCTAATTCAGTTCAAAGGAATACAGGTAAGAAACCATAGACCGCCAGTAAATAATACATGTGTGAAAAAAGAATTCTGTGTAAAGTTCTCTTTGGTGAAGTATTTGGTGAAAATGTAACAACTTGTTATTTGTCGCATCTCATAGTCTAGCGGTTTAATGGAACAGTTAAGGATATTCTTCATTGGTTGTAAAAATGAAAACGTTTACCCATCTGCTCCTCTAATCAAACTAACGTCATCATAACAATTTTTACATCCAACTTTTTTAATTTTCAGAAATCAAATTTACCTGGTTCATGGTGCTCATACATAGTTGCGTGGGTGATACGCGAGTTACTCTATGTTCTCATTTACTTTGAGGCGATCATCAATGTGCGACATGTCTCCTGGGGAAAGAGAAGTTACAGATTATCGAACTTTGGAGAATCAGTGCAGATAGTTTCAGATAAAGGTGTGCTACCCATTTGACAGGAAAACGGAATTTTAAGAACTAGTCATTTACATTTAATTGGAGTGCTAGCAAGAGTGATTGAAACGGGAGTGCTATTTAAATATGTGATACAAAAACACAGTTAGCACAGGAACAAATGTCTTGTTAAGTGTTTTAGCAAGGGTCAGGAAAGGAAAGCACTCTGCAAATATTTGTATTCTCCATACAATTTTGAGGTCATGTTTTTGAAAGAGGGAACATGATGCAGGACATTCGGTGTAAACATCACCCTTATTTTTAAAATTTTACAACCTTATTGGGGGTGCTTCGTGAATAAGTCTAAATCGTGGCTCGAGTTGGTGTGTGTTGGATATAGCAATTTTAGTGCGGTTCCTGTTCAATGACCAGAAAAGATGACAAGAGTCCAAGTATTTTGTACCAGTGTCCTGTTGGGTGTAATGCAAGTTTGCTAATCCAAGAAATCTTCCCGTGACAGCTAAAATATTCTTTTGTGTTATTGTGCAGCAAGACGGAACCGTATTCTGCTTAGTAAAATGCATCGTGTAAGTACCTCTTGCAAGGGACCAAATGTGCAAAGGGAAGCATTCAAATGAAGTCTTAGCATTTGGTCCATATTGTTGGTTGGTGCATTGTCTTGGTTTCACTGTTATAGTTTTAAGTTTTCCTGTTGCAATTAGAGGTTTATTTTCCTATTTTTGAAATGTATAGAAAGACGCCAAAATAACCCGAAAATGGGATACTGTCAGCGATACCTCGATACAGGGTCTGCGTTACGTACATTCAAATAAAACAAATTTCACAGGAGAACAAATGTACTAATGTTTACCTTCCGTAAATTAGCTTCCATTATGCTCAATTTTACCGGCATTTCGTATTGCTGAAAAGGCTTTCACCACAAATGACCTGGTAGATTTAAAAAACCCGATTTTGTTTTGAGTTCTCGGATGTATGTTAAGTGATTAATTTTTTAATGACTTTATTTTGCAGGCACTGTTTGTTAAAAGACGAATTAACGCTTGTGATATTAAAACTGCTGTCATGATGTATAGACAAAAAAGAAATCTTTCCATGAAGTTTTCTTACTGACTAATCAAAGACATACCATTCTAACATGTGATAATGAGTACTGAGAAATCAGCAAAGATAATCAAATGTGTTCCACCGTTGTTTTGTATCCTTTATCGTGTTGGTAGTTTAACCGTTAGAAGGAATGCAGATAGGTGTACATGTATTTGGTGCTGAGAGATGTCTTGTATTGGTGTTTGAACACTGCCTTTTGTGTGGTGATGTATTTTTAAGATGTACTAGTGTTATTAAATAAAACCATGACAAGTAACGAATTCAAAGACTACCTTTCGCATTTTTAGTTTGTGTTTTCCAGCCAAGTTCTCTGTGAAAGTAAACCAGAAATTGGAAGTGACAGAACCACTCTGCCCCCCCCCCCCCCAAACAAGTGGAATCCTACACATTTTCCTTTCAAGACTTTGATATTTGCGTGACAAAACTAGAAACTTTCGGTATTTTGTGATTAAGACATGTTGGCAACGGACACTTCTTCACAAACATGTTGGCAACGGACACTTCTTCACAAAGTCAAAGTGTTTATCGATGTTTTCCGACATGCTGTTCGTCTTGTTTTCATTTGATTTCGTATGGTTCCATTTATTTTATTATTTAGATCTGAGTCCTCTTAATTTGTGAAGACATAAATTTGAAGAATTACATTCAATTTACATTTCAGTTTAGAAAATGTCCTTTAAATTTCGAACTTTATAATAAAATACATTTACATTTATCAATTGAATTCAAAACAAATGAAATCGTATTTTGGTAAACCTTGAAATTTTTAAAGCCAATTTATCCCGAATTTAATGTTTTTATCGATAACTGGCTATTTTGTAACTAATGTGATTTTTTTTACAAAATAAAATATTGCTGAATAGTGATAATGACTGTCGTAACCGGATTTATGGAACCACTCTTAACGAACTCTACAAATCATGTTAATACCGAGTAACCATAATCCCCACCAAGCATGTGAGGGCTGAATTGGGTACACCACATGCATCAGTGAACTACCCAGTCAGCACGCACCCATAGGGTGCACCACAGGGGATAGTACCAATACCTACGAACTTGTAGAATAGCTTATCAAGTTAAATTGTAGAATCACTTATCAAGTTAGCTTATCTTATTACATATCATGTAACTGTACCTAGAGGTACTATCACAATAAATAGCATCGGCACCGATACCAGCACCAAATGTTGAGTTGTCATAAAGCATATATGCTACGACTACGAGCCACTTTGGTATGTCCACAAACACCAGCGAGAAACCTTGAGTACCGCCGGTGGGACCGACGTATCAAGGACCTTTTTTTTTTTTTGCAAAAGGGAAAAAACATGAACATGGCAAGGAACAGTGAACTGCATTAAAAACAATCCTATTGCCTAAATATTATTTGGATGTAGAAAGTATCTGGACCAACAAAGCTCCCCTTTGGTACGGGACATTTAGAGAAAAAAATTTCTGTGATAAAAAAACTACATAGATTTAATTGGATGTTGTGAATAGCAGAAATGGTTTCTCTCTGTATCTTGTTCTAGAAGTCAATTAAATTCAAAACTAGTCGATCCACGTAAAAATGGATAAATAATTGTGCCTCTCAGCAACACAAAGTCTAGCTTATGAACATAAACAGCTGTTCACGACCCAAAATTACTCATTTTCTTGAGTAGTAGAAAATTATCAGAATGTCAACAACAGCATTTGAAATGAAAAAACAGTTTATTTAACAAATTTCAACCTAATATGTTTTCGCACTTCTAAAAAGGTTAAGAACATAAACACTATCTTTCAGGTTTTCCGTATGAGCACTCTGTAAAGTCTACAGAACAATTTAATGTTGTAGAAATTTCTTCCGTCAATCTTGTATGTAAAGACTTGCCATCGTGTTTGTACATCCATGTGCCACCTGTGAAGTCGTAACGTTTAGGACCACTGAAATAATTGACGTAAGCATACATGTTTTAAAAAGAAAACAAGATATGCTTAGAAGCATTGTGTCGCACCGCATTTGAGTTTGTACTTGGTATCATTTTAGCTCAATAGATATGTAACTAGATGGATGGCTTGATAGCTAGGTAGAGATAGATAGGAGAAAGGACTTTGGATAGGACCAGTGAAAGGACCAGGGAGGAACCCCCCCCCCCCCAGCAAAAGGCCTAGGACCAGAGGCCAGTATTTCCAGTATTTCTCACATTTTTAACTGACATTTATCCCCACAAATCATAAAAAATATTCATTGCTTCAAATGCTTACAATAAGAAGTGAAAACTACATGGAGGTAATTAGTTTGTGTAAAAATGTTACTTTTGTCCTCAATACTCGCCATTTTTCCTCCATGTGGACTCCATTTTTAACAGCAATATGTTAAGAAACAACTGTTTTTGTAGTTACTTTGTAAAATATTTGTTTCTTATTTTCTGATCTAATTGTCCCCAACTTTTCCCTGACTCAATCAAAATTCCCCGACTTTCTACTAAAATTTTAACTTTTCCCTGAATTAAACATTGCGTGAAGCAGTAATCCTGGGATAACATGGGAAAACAAAAGTGACAAAAAATTTGTCAATTCCGGTGCCAGGGAAAATACACGCAGAGGAATTCTTGGGGATAATAATCATTTATTTAACTAACCTTGTTGGAGAAGAAAACCATATTTGCTTGTTAGGTGTTTGTTTATTTATTACGTAGGTTCCTAGTGATCCACCAAGTTTTATCGTCAAAACACCACTCTGTGGAAAGAAAAACCAGGATTTGTCATTTATTTATCACCTAAAATTTAGAAAGGCATAATAAAGAACTGGATCAGTGAATTGGGTCAAATTAAATAGGTAAATGAATTTTCATTGTCGACAACGAAAAAACCGGAAAATTTCTCATGTTTTTGACCGACATGGCAGCACTTTGCCAGTCATTTCACCTACCGCTAGTTGCACGTCATAATCCTGGAGAGTTAGGCCCTCTTCCACCAATGCGTCAAACTTATCTGCCAAAGATTCTAATGTTTCGTCTGCAACTTCATCATATTCTCCTTCAGTTAACCTAATTAAAAAAGCCATAAGTTGATAGCATGTGAAACACACAAGACATACTACAACTTACGAGAACTGGATCCCATTCTACGTTTGTGATACCGTAAAACGGATGGCTTCGACCAATTCGGTAGTACATTTCATATTAGCAAGGGCAACAGCAGACACTGGAGATCAGTATGTGTGTTTCCTTGGCCAAAAGAGATCATGACCTTCCTTTAAGGGTGAAAGTGGAAGCAGGGCCACTAATTGATCAATTAACACTGATAAAAATATGATTATTTACTATCAACAGGATGATCTTCTGCTTCCACTGCACTGTCAACAAGTGCTATCAATATATTAGACATTGAAGGCACTTGTTGACAGTGAAACAGAAGAGAAGGCCACTGAGTTGACCATAAACCACATTTTAAATCAGTACTGATTCGCCAACTCAGTAGCCTTCTGCCACCTCTACGTTTATGACACTAACAAGTCTTCATGGGAAATTTTACAACAATACTTAAATATTACTCACCAGGAGAATCCAGAAGGGTCTCGGGGTGGCGCTCCTTCAAAGTGAGCACGTCTAACAGCATAGTTGTTCGGATAAGAATGACAAAGAATAGCTTTTTGTACACACGGACTTGTAACAGCGTTTACTTTGTTCTGTACGCATACCTACAACATAATGCTAGAACTTGTTGATGATGAGATGGAATCGTAAGACCACTGAGTGGACCAATCTTTGTCTGACAGCCTGTAATTTTTTATGCTACAGGCATATTTTGTGGACGATAATAAAGAACTACCGTTTTCCTCTGCAATTTTTCACGTACATGAGTAGTGCGTTCAAATGATAACTTTGTTGAAATTCTACGTTGGCACTGGTGATATACTATTGCTGTTGCCATATTGGAAGACAGTCTCTTTGGCCACAATGAGCACATCTTTACGGACAGATTGTAGGTCCCTATACTCTGCTGACGGAGGTCAATGCAGTGGCGCCGTTTCAGTTGTTCTCAAGTTGTAACTGATGACAATTTTCTAGGTACTCGGCTTTTGTTCGCTCTTCTTGTTAAAATTCGTATGTATATCTATTTGACTGGAATATAAGTCACAAAGCGAAATCTTTTTCACTCGGTGTGCATGCAAACGTTTGGAGGTTCCTGCACAGTTGCAGGAATTTACTGAATCAATGTCGCGTTTGTTTTCGTTCGACGTGAATGTAGCTTTGTACCTAAAGGCCTGAATAAAAAAATTTGAAACATGCTCTAAGAATTGGTGTGCACTCACACTGCCCCACACAAAGATCGATAAATGGGGCAGAACCCAATAAAAAAAACCTAGCCGTTTTATTGGTCTCGGTGTCGGACAGTGCGAACACACCATCAGTCAATTCACTTTTATTGCACAGAATATTTAGAAATAGTGTAGAAAAGAATGACAAAACAACTTGGTGCTTAAAACAATTATTTTAATGTCATTTGAAATTGAACGAACATTGGTTTCAAAGTGGATGACCAACACAAAAATTTGCAACGGTTATTTGAAAATAAGCACCCTGTAGATTTTCTTAAAGACGAAGAAAAGTCATTGACGAAGTTTGTCAACATAATTATATTATTTAGAACAAAATCTGGGAATATAATGAAACACTTTCACTGTGAAGCTGTTGATGGCAGATAAATACTCGGAAAATCTGTGCTCTTTTTCTGTCATAACATGTTGTTCATACCTTCGCAAAAGTATGTCTTATTAAAGCTGAGAAACTTGTCAAAAATATCTTGTCACATAAACTAAAATAATATTTAATTAAGGCTACTTTATAAAGTATTCACATTTCTCCAAGTGCTTGATCGATCTCGTCCTGAAATTTTTTAAGACTACTCCATTGTTCTTCATTTAAAGCAATGCCTGCAAAAAATGTACAATCATTACACCATTTGCGTATTTTTACTGATACAATTCAATTTGGCTAATACAACGATTTAAGCGCTTCATTGGAATAATTATTTCTATACCTTTTTTCCCAGGCCGCATCTGGCCATCCTTTTCGTAAAACTCTCT
The DNA here is from genome assembly GCA_038406175.1 of Haplosyllis leylae. NCBI lineage: Eukaryota > Metazoa > Annelida > Polychaeta > Phyllodocida > Syllidae > Haplosyllis > Haplosyllis leylae. Next base: position 8,660 of record JBCAUG010027876.1, read on the forward strand.
TATATCTACCAGCTTCTTTCCTCCAAATTCCCTCACAGAGACGAACCTCATTTTGGACAGCTATTAAAATGACGATAAAAAATTACTTTTACAATTGCAACCCTTTGATTATATTGCGTTGTCTGCTTCATGTTTGAATGTTGTACCAACCTGAAAACTAACTTCACCGCTGGGCTTTTTTTCACTGCTGGACTTTTTTGCCCTGCTAGCCTCAGATTTCTCCTTTGTTTTCTCCGTCTTCTTCTTCTTGGCTTTAGGCTGCATAAAAGAAAATATGAATTATGGATATATTGGCTTATTCACAAACACGGAGACAGGTACCGGGTTCTCTACCAGGGATGGGGCCCTGTCCCAGAAATGGCTACAATAGCCATTTAGGGAAAGAGATAGGGACAGAGATCTGTTCCCTTTTGTGTGCAGTGTGAAACTTTCTTCACAGTATAACTGTAGCCATAAATGAATCTGAGGCAAATCCCCAGGGAGAGGGCCCCATACCCCTATCCCTGTATGTGAACAAGCCATATGTCTTACATTCCTACCTTAATTGTGACACACATTCTTCCATTTTATACAACCATTATTTTAGGTGCTATGAGAAAGAAGGAACTAAATTGGGGTCTGCTCTCAGCAGCGTATATGAGTATGTTATTTCTAGTCAAAGTTTAGATGTTGTACTGTGTGTGAAGATGTCTGAAGCGTTTGCTATAATTTTCTATTTTGCAGTTAAACCATCTACGTGCGGTATAACTGCCAAAATATAACTTGACTTGTTCTCATGTGAAATATAAATCACACAGGGCATAACTGTTGTTTATTTGATGCCAACAGTTACGTCCACACCATAGCCAACCTACCTCCCAATCACCCGAGCTATCGGATTCGGAGTCTGAACTGATCCATTCTTTTGACTTCGGCATGTTTCTGTAAATATGATGTGAAATTTGTGATTATGTGTCGAGCTGAAAGTAACAGTCGTCCGGTCGTCAATCATGGCCGGACTTGCCATTTGCACTAAAATCCTGCTCGGCTTTGAAGTGTACCCCAGATCCTGGCAATTCATATTGTAATTAATTTTTTGTGTTTGAACAGGTAGTAGAGATGTAACGAAGTAACAAATTTCAACATGAAACTTTATTTCTCCCGTCAGTTCCAGAATTTGTCACCATTCTTATTTTCAACAGTAGATCTAATGTGTGTACACTCTATGTGGATTTGTTTATAACTGTTTTTATCAGGTTCTCACGCTATGATTTGGTCGGTCAAATGTGAATAGCATGTAGTGTCAGCAGACCTATTTTGAGGAAACGGCCACAGTAAGACAACTCTTCGGATATCAAACTATTGTGGATTTCCACATGTTGATCTACAGGTATCTGGTTTTATGAAAGAGCCTGAAACATGTGCCTCAGTGGCTGAAAGACCGCGAAAAACGTTAGACTAGATCTACTACACGATCGTGTGTTTCAACCACCGCAAGAAATGAGATCTATATTTTCGTATTTAGATCTACTTGATTGAGTATAAAACGAAATGTATTGCACATACCTATGCGGATGAACACAATACGGTAAATATCTGTCGGCACCAAAGATATGATCTGCACATCCACCAGGAGGTGCAACCTACCGCAAAGTCAAGGCCGCATTGTAAAGGAAAGGCTGTGACGTCATGCGTAGCGTCGGTGCGCAAAGGAAACATGGCGGAGACAAGAGGTAAAATCATTCGCGAAAATTTTTT
>JBCAUG010027898.1:0-24648 GCA_038406175.1 Haplosyllis leylae
GGAAAAAGTGACTCCATTCAATAACAGTCTTCTTGGATAAGCCTAACTCATGCATAGTTTCGTCAACAGTAAATCCTTGGGACCACAGATAAATAAGTTCAGTGATTAGTTCAAGTTTAACTTTAGAGTCAACAAGCCAAGATTCATGTCTAATAGTAAGCTTTACATTTTTTACATTGTATTTTAGGTCTCCCTTAACAACACTGTGAGCTTTTCTACATCTCCAAGTTTCACCATTTTTAGAATCTTTTGTCTTCTTAAGTACCATATAATTACCACATGGCGTAGATCTGGTCCCAGAAATGGAAGGTCCAGAACATGCTACAGCACTTTTCAGGACATTTTCACCATGAAGAAAATTTATGGTGTTTTCTTTGGATGATGTGATGTCATTCAATACTCTTTTGAAACTGGAAAAATAAGTGCATTATTATGTAAATTTTATTTTCTTAAACTTAACAACATGTAAAATAATATTATGTTTATATTTAAATCATAGATTATACATGTACAGAGGTTGTGGGTATTTATGTTATTCTTCTTGTATACTTCTTTTGTATACTTCTCTCATATACTTCTAAAATATAAAATAAATAAAAAATTTACCTGTAGTATTCATTCTTCTTTTCAGAAGAACTCTGATGATAATCCATCTCCATGTTATGTTGCGTAAATATTCAGAACATATGTTGACATTTCGCATCATGATAGAGGAATTTATAGTAGTAAACATAGTTGAATGAACAGCTCAGTGCAGTGGCTTCTGTGTACTGAGACGAACTTTGGGAAGCCATTCAGTGATAAAATGACATCTTAGGGTACATTTTGAATTGTTGGCATTATTGGAAGAACAACAAAGAAGGACAATTGAACTGACGAAATATTCTTATTATTTAAAATAAGCGTGACATCCAGCGTACAGTAACACAATGTTTGAACATGTCATCAAAGTAAAATATTAAATATAAATGCCAGTTTAAAAAAATCCTGTGCTACAAGTGTACAGATCACTTACGTATCTTGTATACTTATGTATCCTGTATACTTATGTATTCCGTATACTTACGTTACCCATATACTTATAAAAAGACATTTGAACACAACATTTTAAAACTTTGCCAAGACTATAGGCCGAGGATATGTTATGTAAAGTTTCTCAAATAGTATCTAAAAATAAATACACTGTGATAAAAAATTGTAAAAAAGGCACAGTGGCGTAGCAAATAACTTAAGCTTTAGGCTCTGGACCACCTAGGCTTTTCTTAAGGTGGTTTAACTCTTCCTCTTGATAGATGTCATTGTGCTTGTACAATAAGTGGGTTCTTAGTTTGTCTGGTGTCGTACATGGCTGCCAACAGTCAACGCAATGCCAGTGTCGATTCCTCACACTATTGTCACAACCTTGGCTACAAATATCACTGCAGCGACACATGAGCAGATTAATGTCACGAAGCGTAATGAGATGTCTAACATGTACACATCAGACATGGGCCAATAGTTCGATTTTCAAAGACAGACATATTTCCTTGGGGCAGAGGATGCAATCTTCATGAATTTTCTGACCCCAAGGCATGTAATCGATTAACACTTTGGACGAAGGCTTGTGTGAAATGTGCCTCCCCTTGCCCTTCTCACCCTTCCAGTGGTAGTACCTTATACCTTCTTTGGCACATTTCTCGTCGACACCATCTCTTCGCAAGTTTTTACAAGTTTGCCACAACACTTTCGAGACAATTCTAGCTTTCTTCTTTATTAAATCTGCTCTTGAAACTGGTGGAGCACTTCCTTCCTTTTGCTTGTGAGCTGTACATCCCCCTCTTTTGGTGTGATGTCTTTGAGTGTCTTGATCTAAGTTGCAAACAGAATTAATGTCATTGCATATGACTGAAAGGTTAAAGTATTTGACACAAGTATACACGGGAAAAATTTGAATTAATTTATGTATTAGATATTCAGATGTAAATAAAGTATACGATACAAGTATATGCATGAAGTATATGAGAAACATTCAATATAAGTTAAATGAAAGAGCAAGTAATTAACCTATTATTGGAACATTGTCATGTCCTATTGACGCCAATGTTGCACTCTTCCCTTGGCCCTTCAATATCCGACTGATTTGCCGTGTGTCATATACCGTCTCATGTGTTGAATCAGTCTTCGATGCAAGCTCTAAGAAAATATTTCTAAGCATTAGAAATATTTACAATTGAACATGTCATGTATACAACAAATGAAGTTGTCACAGTATCGGCGGTCGGCATATGGCATAGCAAACATACACGACTTAAATTTAATTCACACATGGGTGCACGGCATACGGCATATTAAACATACTATTATCAGGTAAAGTATACGACACAAGTATACATTAAGCTAATGTAAATGTTATCAGAAAGTTACCATGTGCCGATGCCGAATGCCAATTACCTTTTATTTCAGCCAGCTTCTGTTGGGACTTATCCCAGAGCACCTGTTCTTTGTCATCAATTGTATCTTCTGCTTGATAGTTTTCTGTTTTGTCAGATTCCTCTTCATCGGGGTTGTCCTCAATGGGACTTTTATGCTCATATGTTTCCTTATACCGACCCTCGCTAATAGTCTCTACTTCGATGGATTGGTTCTCTTTGGAGAAGGCAATATGTGCCAATAAATCTAAGTCTAAGACCTCTGCCTTTAGTACATTGCATTTTTTATCTGGGTTAATCATTTAAAGCTAGGTCTAGATTTACGTTCAACAACATTTCCTTCTTGGTACCTTTTCAACAAATTTGGATACCTTTTGACTCACACCACAAGTAGCTTGGGATTCTCAATACATTCTTTTTCGAAGTCTTCATTACTTTGTATTTGAATGTGACCTATAACTTGAGGTTTGACCTCTGAATCTTGGTCAGTTTTCTCTTGCTCCGATGCAGTCGAGACTTGAGAATCTGTGGTTTGTTTAAAAGTTTTATCTTCGCATCCTTTACCTTCATCAACAATAGATGAACTCTGGGGGACTGGGGGTTTTGGTGGGACTGGCTTTATTGCCATATTTGGCAGCCTAGGTCTGGGTATCTGTTTGAATATTGCGAAGTCATAACTGTACTGCATAGGTACAGAGGTCATTGTATTTCTGTAAAAGGCCATGTTGATCTGGAAATTTGTGTACTTTACTGTCATCGAATGTGAGCCAAATGTTATTGATTTTTTTATGAGCAATATAATGGTTAGCAGCATTGTTGCGTCTTGACAGAACATATTCAATAAAACTATCTAGGAGGAAGGTAGTCTGAAATGAATTAAAACGATTTTCCTAAACTAGAGAAACATCACAGACTTTAATATTGATCTTAACCTACTAATTACATATTATAAAGAGGTTGACATACTTCACTCAGATTGAGTTGAAAGTCAAGTTCTATCGGGTGTTCACCGGTAAAGTGTATGGCCAGTACCTTTGGAAGCGTCCTAAACGTCTGTCTTTTTGTACTGTGAGTGAATGTCTCACATCTGTTTCAAAAGTATATGATAAAAGTATACGATCAAATAAAAATTATTTAAAGATATAGTTATTCATACAAGTATACAACTCAAGTATACCATGCAAGTATACAAGAAAAAGTACCCACCTAGCACAGTTGTAATCATCCAACACGTCCTCTGCGAGGTATGTTTCTAATGCCCTCCTGATGTTTGGTGCTCCTGCCATTGTTTCAATTTCCACCATTGGCGTTTCTGAAGTAAAAGTTGAATTGCACTCCTCGCAATGAACTGAAAATATTAAGTACTACTGTAAATTGAATTGTTTATGTGAAACCTGTAAACAATGGGATCTATCTGCAATCTACATGTACTTAGCAACGACAGAAATTGGCTAACAAATGACTAACAATAACTTCATACCAGATGTGCGCATTGAAAATCTGAACACAAGTTGTAGTCCAGAAAAGTGAGTGTTAACAAGTAAAATATACAACTCCCATGGGTCCCCGGCTGTGACATTGCTTAAAAAATAGAAATATTATTCTTCCATAGATTGTCCATTTGACTACTACTTGTATTCTTTAAAGTACTCACCATGCAAGAGAGGCTTAGTCAGAGTAAAACTTATTGTCTCCGGAACTTCTGCATTGCATCTTTGTAACATTTCGTGCAGCAGACATCGGGCACAGATACGAGTCGGATCTGTAAAGCAGCATGGTGTCATTGGGCATTAGGACTGTATTATCTTCATTTCAAATTCCATTGTGAAATATGATGTATACTTGTTAGGAATACTTATTTCATATACTTGTTCAGATTAAGAAGAAGCAGAAAATTTATCAGTTGCTTACCCAGTATGGCATGCCTATTGTTGTGTTGACACATAGCTGTGACAACACCATTGATGTGGGCTAAACACTGCAGTAAGGCATTAGCATAACAATGTAAACCAAAATTTGCAATCCCACTCATGGTTTTGTGATAAAATATAATTTTTAAACATTAATGAAACACATAAATAGGCACCTAAACAAAAAACCATCAAAATTGATAACACATGCAAAAAATCCGCATGAAGATAATCATGTGTTACAGCATCAAAAGTAAAAAAAAAGCGCGTTTTAAATTACACTATTCCATTTTTGCTGCATATGCTGACTCCGTCAAGCCACCCCCAAAAAATATTTCATAGGATCTAAAACCTTTCAGTCTTCACTGTCTCTCGTATACTTCTCATGAATACTTATTATAATATTACAAATTAGAAAAACATTCACAGCAAAGCGATGATGCTGGCACGTTGTAACTTACACACTTAAAGTAAAAATTGTATTTAATTCACTCACAATAACTTGATCACCCCAATGATATGAAAAGAAGCACAAATATAAGTTAATAATAATATTTTTAGGTTGTTATAAAGGTTTTTATTATATTCTTCTTGTATACTTTTGTCTGATTTTTTTTTATTTTGTATTTAAATGTGTGGTTGGTATTCTACACTTGCTCCTTTGGAGGTCATGCTATTGAATGACACAGAAACTGTGGTGGGATTCAGCAGAAGAGTCAACATAGAAAGGACCATAGTTTGGATGAGTCCCCTTCAGTACTGGTTGGGCCAGAAGATTGAGCTAGTTTGCAGACAAGAAGGCAAGCCTCTAGGACCTAAAATGATTAAGATATTAAGGATTTTCTGATTTTTAGCCCAAAATTCAGACCCCCACATCACATAGGAGCGCATAACCCCAGCCCTAATCCATAAATCCAACTCAAATTAATGCTAAAATGTAGTCAGATAACACACCTGTCCAAACATACCTCCATAATCAGTCTGATGCAAGGCACTACTGTACAGGAGAGGTTTTAGCAAGAAATCAAAAATTCACCAAAAATCATTCTTAGGAGCCAGCATATGGCTCTACCCTTACTAAACTTAGCAGTTTTTTTACCTACTAGACATAATACACATCTATAAAAAAATTTCACACCCACCACCCCCTAAAACAGGTACCTGGCACCACACCCTTAAACTTGTCGCAACAGGTGACTAGGAAGGTAAAACCAACATTTTTGAAATTCTTATACTTATATTGACCAAATGCCACCCTGGTAACTTAAATCAGGAATGAGGATAGCAACCAAAGGTTGTGACAAAATTTCAAAAATTTATTTCTGGACTGGAAATTTTTCAGGGCCTCTAGTTACAGAGGGCAGTTCCAGTTACAGTAGTAACACCAACTGATTAGACATCACAAAGAGACCCAAGAGAAGTTATGTAGAGCATATTTCAGAGCAGTGGAGCTAGTACAACCAGCACAATCAACTGTGGATGGAGCGGCTGGACTTTTTGGCTGAACATTTTCAAAAACTACAGGTATTTAGAATTGCCCAAGAAGAATGAGACTTTGCATGATCTGAGAGTCACCAGAAAGACATTTAATGCAACACTCTACCTTCCCAGAGTACTGGCTCAACTAGTACAACTAATGGTGTATTCACACTGTCTTACTCTGGGACCAGGACCAGACACCAGGACCGGGACCGGAAAAATGGGTTGTATGATATTATGCAGAACGTTTCACACTACACTGGCACTGGGACCAGACTCAGAACCAGAAAAATCACAAATGGGTTCCAAACCCATTCTTCAGGACCTGAAATTGAGTCCGGAGCAAGTTGTAACTGGTTTTTCATGTGTTTTTCTCTTTTTAATTGTCGTCTGCAGTCAAAATGCAGTCAAAATAATGACATCTCATCGTAAAAAATGGCAACTTAAAGAAATCAGGACATTGTTCTTCTTCTATTTGATGTATACTTTAAATGTTATCAACCGAGATTACTGGGTGCATCCAATAAACATTGAAAGAGCACAAAAAGGAGAGTTTCACACACATTATGCTGACTTGCATCACTTTGAAGATAGATTCTTTGAGTTCTATCGCATGAGTCCTGTACAGTTTGTTTTTGTACTGGAAAAAATTCAGTCATTCATCAAGAAGAAAGACACACATTTCAGAGAATCTGTATCTCCAGAAGAAAAACTAGTAATCACAATAACGTAAGTTTATATCTTTAATTTAACAGTCTAGAATATGTACATTCTGCATAATACCAACATCAATACTGCATAATATAATAATGTTGGGCATTGTGGAAGGAAAAAGTGTGTTGTATATTATGCAGAATTGATGTTGATACCTTAAGATTATTTAGCATTTTCTGCATAATATTGTTTGTCTGGTGCCATTGTGTTATTGAAGTTTTGAGGTAATATTATGCAGAAAATGCTAAATAAGAAACATGTCAATGAACAAATAAACAGTCTTATAAATCAAGTTATGCATAATATTTACATACGATCCCACTTTGCTTTTTTTTTTTTTTTTTTTTGCCTAAAATATTATGCAGAACTTGCTGATTAATGTCAATGTAGCACTATTATGCAGAAAAGTCAGCTTCTCTTCTTCTTAATACTAATGCATTTAGTGTATTCTTTCTGATGCTTTCTCCTGTCATTAGGCCATGGCACTCTCTTGCCGCAGAAGGTTAAGAATCTGCCCTCATGTTCGTGAGTGTAATGTTGCTTGTGCAATGTTAAACTTTTAGATATATGGCCACAAACATTACCTTCCTCATCTTCAAAATCACATGTAACTTGAGGGTTGGGATTATGGTGATCATGAATGTGTCAGCATAGAGCTCTCTTTGAAGGATAATCCTTGGTGCATCTTGATATGTGGCAAGTAATTCTCTTAGCTTGTACAGTTGTATGAGTTCGGTTATGGCCTTGCAGCTCACACGACCAAATGAACAATTTCTTACAAGTGTCACAGAAATATCTAAGTCCAGACATATAACTTAAACCACCTCAGCCCATCACAGGGCTATTTTCTGCCTCTTCCTTTGGTTCTCATTATTTTGCTCAATTGTATGCTTGGGAGGCATGATTTATGATTATGAATACTTGTGTAACTTACTTCCAACCATGTTTTTTACAGGAAACGACAGTTTTTTACGATTTTCGCGCGACTAATTATCTATACTGATGTTAAATCTTCACATGTTCCATTTAGATCTTTATTTAGAGCATGTAAACAAGCATTTCCCGGTCAGGAGTCTGGTCCCTCCTGGTGTAGTGTGAAGTGTTCTGCATAATATCGGTCCCGGAGAAAGACAATGTGAATACACCGTGAATGATACCTCACAGGAAATGCGATACTTTTTTGCAAGAAATTAACACCAGGTGGCTCTGCCTCAGACTTAAAAATATTTTTTCAGTCTTACATTATACCTAACTAAAAGTTGAAGGCCAACCCTGAGTTACTTGTGGCTTAATGATACCCAAGTATGGTTAATCAGTATCAATAAAGAAATCTCGCAAGATTTGGCAGGGAACGAGATGTGCCAGAGATCTGTTGAGGATCAGCGTGACATGATGCTGATAAGCATTCCTGTTAGAAATATAATGGTGTCTACTTGTGTATTAACAGTTGCATAATTGTTCACAATCTTCTTGTCCATTAACTTTTGTTTTAATAGATAATAATTTTTTAACGTTTGCATTTTATGACAGGATGGAAATATTTCTGAAGTCTTTGGGTTGTAAAATACACACTCAAAAGGTTCCTAGTGGTTCAGGTAGTGGAAAAATAGAGACGAAGTTTGCTACGCTCTCGGTACCCTTGACATTTCCAGAAGCAACAGTCAAACAGAAGAAGGAAAGGCGATAATATTCATTCCATCTTTTTTTGTCAAATACAGAATCCTTACATTACGGACAGTAAATTCTCTTTAAAATGCGAGAATGTTTCACAGCACCTTTCAGATCCATTATAGTTTGCAATTATTATTACGATGCCTACGTTTGCCAATGTTTCAATCCATGACGGAGTAAATTGTAAAAATACAGCGCGAACGACAGACCAGTATATAATATTTATCACGCGACTACTGGTATTATTGGTATTATTAGTATTAATTGAATAGTCTATCACGAAACAGGGTGGCCACACTCCGATCAAGGCCAAATTCCCTGTGATTAAAAGATTATAATCCTGGTATAGCCTTTATTTTTTCACACTTTCCCTTTCTGGAAAAATGAACATCCAAATTCCCTGTGCCGTGGCCACCCTGCGAAATGTTATTACTTATGCAACAAGCATTGATGTATGTATTTTTTCCCAATCACATTCGCAAAGATACACTGTGACAAAAACCAACAACTTTCTATAATAAATTTACTTTTACTTGATGCTTCCTGTTGTACATTATTGCGGGGAAAAATTATATATCACGGTTCGCTCTTTTGTGTTACATATTTTGTCCAATCTAGCCAACAATAAATATCAGAATATATTATAGATTACTTGAGAACCGATTTCAACCGGCTTTCCATTTTCATGCAGTGTTACTTGTTGAAGCTCAAGATCAATACTGAAGGTAGCAGCAGAACCGATGGTGGATGTTCCATCATCCGGTCGTTCACAGTTGGGTATCCGTCTTGGACCCAGGTCTATGTTGTCATACTTCATGAGCTTCACATGTCTACCCTCTACAAGTAAAATTCAAAGCAAGTTTGAAATTTAAGTTTATCCACCTATTTATTTCTCTTTGCGCTACTGACTTTTCTGTACCTTTCGCTGTCCGTACACTCCGTAGAACCCTGGATGAAACTTGATCGATGGTGTCAGACTGATAGATTGGTAGAACCAGCTGAAAGAATCCACTACACGGTTGTGTGTTGATAAGAGTCAAAGGCACCGACGGCTAAAATTAAAATCAGTAATGTCGAAGTATGTTATTTGAATAGAAAGTATACTAAAATGGACACTGATCTCTCAACACCTCCCCAACTTGCGACAAACATTAGTAAAAGTTACCTCGGTTCTGTAAACAATGAATGGTTTTCCAGGGCAGCATTCCTCTCTGATTCTCTCGTCAGCATCTTCCGAATATTTTAGGTCGATTCCTTCCACCTTAAAACACGGGCACACGTTAAGACTAACAATAACTTGAGAGTTATCTTTGTTAACTACTACATGTACTGCATTGCAAACAAGCAATCCCATTGAAAGGTCTTTTGATCCCAACTTTCATGACATTATCGCACTAAAGAAACCAATTTATTTCAGAACATTGGAATATCAGTGACCTAGTTACCAGGGTTGCCATGTACATTTGAGTTGGTTCCAAATTCCCTGACGTATCACTTTTTCCCTGACAATTTATTTTTCGAAGTTAAAAACAAGGATTATCCATGACAGAATTAAAAATACCTATGCCTGTTGTTAAATGTTTTTTGCCACAAAGCAATTGATGTAAAAAAGTAGTCATATAAGTAAGAAAGCTTTTTGAACAGGTATGATGGGAATGTATGCAGGGTGAAGCAAGTACAAAACTTTTAGGACTTGGAAAAAGTATGCAAACAAAAGAAGGCCAATCATTTTTCGAAAGATTTTTATTGTCATGACAAAATTCCCTGACATTGGTCAAATGGCCAAATTTCACTGACATTTTTTCAACATTCCCTAACAATTCCCTGACCTGGAGAAAATTTTGTTTTCCCCTGACACGTGGTAAACCTGTAGTTTCTATCATTCTATCATATATTGATTTTAAAAAGGTAAATTTTACCTCCAGAGTTACAGCTAAATATTTTCTATTTTCTTCCAGAACGCCCATCTCATCAAAGTCCAGAGTAAGATCCAGAGCCTTAACTCCATTTTTCGTCACCTGGTCCTGAAAATGAAAAAGATTTATCTATCTCTGTCAGCATCAGTAAAACATAATGTAAATTAGTCGCGAAGTTATCATATTCCCGACACACCAACAGAAAAAGACAGCAGCAACAAAGCTTATTGCGAACTTTTGTGGATTTGTGTTGGCCATAGACTTAAATTGTCACTCTCGTACAATGTGTAATGACGTTAGTAGGCCATTTTACAGCAGAGTAGTTAGCAGCTGGTGGTGTGATGTTTACTCCCCTCTGAAAAAAACCTAGACCTCTTACATAGCAGCCAGAAGTGAAGCCAAACTTTGCCTCTTCATACAATGGCTGCCACTTAGCATTATATATCACAATTTTTCAAATATTTCAAATTTCCTAAAAATGCCTGAAATGAAACTTTACCAATGTAATAGTTTTTCTTGAATGTATTGTAGTCCACCTGAATGAAATTTACAATATTTGTGTGTAAATTTTCACCAAAAAAAGTACAAGGAAAGTGTACAGTGAGCAAAGAGGCAAATGGCTTTTTGCCTCTTTGTGCAATGGTGGAGAGATGTACATGTGGCTTCACTCACGAAAATAGAACACAACAGAAGTAAGAGGTCTCCCTATGAGCAGCAGCTGGTATGTACATCTATGGTAATGATGCTTGGTTCTTTGGTGTGTAAAGTGAAGGGTAGCACAACCATGTCAGCAATGATGCTTCGTTCTCGGGTGTGCATTTGTGGATAAAGTCCGAAACAACACGACATGCCACTTCTCATACAGGGACAAACATACACATTGAACTGGTGGTTGTTCATATATTTCAAGCTAGAAAATAGGTCATTAAAAAGTTAAAATTGCAAAGTTGCCAGTTACTTTCAGATAGGCATGCAGTGGACAAGAATACCAAGTTGCTGTTAGTTTTTCGTGCTGCTCTAAATTACCACCCTTTGTGCTGCAGAGCATTTCCCCACCCCAACATCTTCTTTAGGGTGTCTCACTTGTGGAGCAGCATCGTTATGACGTCACTCGAGATGTTATGACGTCATCCATACCAAACAACCTTAGCTGCGATCAACATGGAGAGAGCAAACCTGTTTACTTTGATTTTTTCTAAGGCTTGTATTGATCGGAAAAAATTCGGCCGTCCTGCCAAATGACGGAGAGTTTAAACTTTACACACAATGATTACAACAATAATGCATAGAACAACAAAGCCTATTCGATAATTACCAAGATGTGTTTTCTGATCATTTCAAATAATATTCAAATAATGATGTGAAATCTACGACACCACCATTTTCTTGACACATTTTAGAGAGTGACTCGAGACCTCCCTGAATCCACTACCTTTTGAATTACCTGGGGACGAGGCACTGAATAGGAAAGGTCAATGCCCTGTAATGTACCTGGGAGTACATGTAATAGTGCGGACCTCTAATTAAATGATGTTCAACTCAAGTGTTTTGTCTTCCATTCAATTATCTGGCACAGTATGTACCAGTTTGGGACTTGAATCTGTGTTAAGAGGGACGAATCAGCGATAAACACTGGTATGACGTCATTCTGACTTCACAAGGTAATAAAAACAAGACGGTAATAAACGAATGTGGTACAATTATCTCAGAGAACAATAGCAGAAACTAGTTGTTTGTTTATTTTGTGTTGTTTGACTCTGTGTCTGGAGTGAAAGGTACCTGCGCTTAATCTCAAATACGAATGGGTAATTCTACAAGGTGGAAGATTTTTTATTGCTTAAGAAGTGCAGACTTTTTTTACCGTAAAATGCTGATTTAAACAATTCATGATAACAGCTAAACGTTTTGATGGCACAGTTGCCAGATACATTGACATCGATTTACTTCACCTTTTTTAATTTTTGGAGGACACAAGTCCTTTACGAGGATCACAGATACCCCTGTTTTGGTCTTCTAGTGACTCTATCCTTGGTTTCAAATGGTGGCGGAGGGAAGGGAGGTACACCTGTCCTCACAATGGCTTTCTCAGATCTAACTCTGGTGCAACACCTGCTGACCTCTTGGTGGTCAGCATGGTACCCAAATATTTTAACCCATATACTTGCGTACAAGCATTGGCGAGTCTCGAACCTGGGGTTGAGTTCATAGCACAGTACATGTCCGATGCGCTACAGAATGATCTATTCCGGTTCGGCCCAATATTGTTTCTTGCGTCTTCTGCCGATTTGTCAATTTGTCGTTTATTTTCACGGACCCAGAAAATGTGATGGTTGAATATTTGTCACTACTGTACAGTAGATCATGAATCTACACGGGAGGAGAGGTCAATGAATTGTAAATTAATGATAAATGTAATGATAATGATAAAGATGTCACCTTAATCAAGGTTTCGGGCCTCCCTGTACAAAATGTGTGCGAGGTTTAAAGCAAAATAACAGATATTACTCCCCACATCCAAAGGTCGAGGGAAGCTAATGTTTTCGGTCGTGTTTGTCTGTTCACAGGCGGAGAGTTATCTCATGGTTCACTAGAAAGCTATCCCATGATGCAACAAGGCAGGAACACCCCAGCAAGAACCAAACACAGAAGGACTGGACCCCACCCCTCCTCTGGCCTAATGTATCATGGCATAAGGAAACCCTGCCCAAATAGCATCATGGGACAACTCCGTGGAGATGGTTTCTTCCCTCACAATTATTCAGTTACTGTAGCTCCTTATCTCTTTTTCTCTGTTTTATTTCTTTCACAGGTACAAGAGATATGACCAGGTCAGTTAAGGACTGTAAGGTGACTGTCCATGTGACCTTTTATCAATCTTACAGATAGGACACTTGTGATGTCCGAAATTATTGACGTATCAGATCCAAAGTGGTGGCCCGAGGAGTCAAGGATATACTGTACAATCTGATCTCCGCAAGAAATGATGGTGCGACTGAACAACCTACCTGGCCAGGTTTCATTGGATGATGAAACAATTTGGAATTTTGTAACAGAAATTACTTTAGATGATGTGATTCCCTTCTGCCATAGCTATCTACTATCTATAGTGTAGTACGTCCTTCGATGATCGTAAAACTTTGTCATTTCAGTAAAATTGCTTTTCACTTAGAATTCGAGACAAACCTCTTCAAAGTTCTATCCGAAATCGTCCTGAATAACAACAGTCACAAATTCGTCAGCAGTTTATTCGCATTAATTGTACTCTTGTTAAACATGAGGAGTTCTCCAAAAATTGTAGATACCGGTAAACAAAAACTGGGACATTAAGGTGAAAAGGACACCTTTTATCTTGTTCGCGGTTCCTTCAAGGTGAGCAGGTAGCACACGTATTACCTTTGCAACAAATTTTTCAACTTTCATAAATTTCAATAAATTTAGTTTTCAGTTCAATGTGAACTTGATATATTTACCGACCGCGTACGTAGTACGGAGGGAGGTTATGTTTTCACAGGTGTCTGTCAGGTTGAGTACCCCCCCCCCCGGGACTGGACCTGAGTACCCCCCAGGACCGGACCTGAGTACCCCCCCTGGCTGGGACTGAGTACCCACCGGCTGGGACTGAGTACCCACCCAGGACTGAGTACCCCCCGGGACTGAGTATCCCCCCGGGACTGAGTAACCACCCCCTCTCAGCTGGGACTGAGTACCCCCCCCCGGGACCGGACCTGAGTACCCCCCCTTCCCCGGACTTGCTACGCCGCGGTCGGTATGCCTCATGCGTTCACGCAGGAGGACTTTCTTGTTTTATTTATTTCTGCAAAACTTTGCCAAAAATAAAATAAATATGACGTTGCGTCGTTGACCCAATTGGTGGCACTTGCAAAATGACGTCATGGCAGCATTCTGTGTAAACAAAGTCGAAGTAACCATTGAGGTCACTCTACGAGCCACCAAAAAGTGTAAACGGTAGTTCACACCCAGCACTATGGTGCCTCGTCAAGCCATAATTTTAATTAAACAAATAAGAAGAGTCATATTAAATATTTTAAATACATCAATGCATCAAAGCTGTGTCATAATAACAACTTCTTGTCTTTTTCAGCATTTAAATTAAAATACCTAACAATAGATCGATATACTGACATACGAATTCAAAAATGTGGGTATTGGCTTTCAAACTTTGTAAGGTCCCACACTGAGAATGAATTCTTGGAAATGAAACTAGATATGAGCCAGGCTCCAGACAAAAGATATCAGAGATAGCTTTCAAATAAATTCCCGTGATGATCTTGGGCGTCAGCATCGCTGTCACCTTATGAGGTCAAATTTCTTCAAAATATCTTTCAAACTTTGAATCTAACTGTTTAATCATGATGAGCTAATAATTAAACGTTACATCCGATTGAGGATAAAATTTGTACAAAATTTGATGAAACACGCTTTCGACTGTTATATTCACCTTTTTAAATGGATAATTTTTAAAGGAAAAGTACACATTAAAATCTCAAGTAACACTCCCCTACGATAAATTCTTTTCGTGGTGTTTCATACAGCCTCGTTTCAACCAATCATTGACCCAGATTTCAGAGTTTTATCTGTTGGGTACCCGTCGTATTTATGGCCAAGACACACCAATGGACTTTTTCACCGAACACACGAAGTTGCGAATGTTAACATTTTTGTATCTTTTCTAATGAAATATGCAATCAATTTATGTTTAATTAGTAATAATTACACCAATTTGAAGTATTTAAATAAAGTCAGAATTTTTACAGAATAATTTAAAGTTAAGCTCGTTCAAGGAATGTTGAATAAAAATTGACTGTTTTTCTAATATAATTTTAAAAGAAACTACACAAAAATGTCAACATTGCCAGCTTTGTATACAGCGAATGTACCGACGATACCACAGGAAGCTTTCTCAATGACATGATCCAGCTACACAGAGTACGTGATCAAGCTCATGTACGGAACCATTCACCAGGGTCTGCATGGTCTGTACTCAGTAATAAATACTGATGGGGAATGGTTTCTCAAAAGTAATGCGCCGAGGCAGGAACCAAGGTATGCTATTCTTGCAGCTCTTCTTGCCACGTTCAAGATTTACTCCATTCCACAGGAACAACGGCTCAGCAGAACATCGTGTTTTTGCAGTTTAGACGTACGGAAAAGAACAAGATAGAGCGGGAAAACCCTTAGCTTTCTTTAGAAATCAAAAAAACTTTGTGACCCTGGATCTAGAATAATTGCTTGTTGTTATTATGCCACAATTCTGTGTACAGGATGTTCAGTTTTGCTGGATGGTACACAGAATGAAAGCTGACCATAATGGTACTTGTTTCAGTCCTATGAAGCTATTAGAATAATCTTCCCTGGGATCAGTCAATTAATTCAAAATTAAATCTGATTTCAAATTTAAAATTAATTCTTGAGCACAGCACACAAGATTTTAGCTCAAATTAATTTGATAATCTTGAGAAGGAAACCTCCATGGACTTCATTGGATTTAAACAAGTTACCATTTTTTCAGACAACAACTTTTATTTCAATTGGTTTGCAAAATACTATTACTCTATATTGGTAAATTTTCAGAGACCAACACTTTTGCAGATGATATTTCTGTCATATGAAAAATCTTAAATAATATCATTATTTACCAGTAAACCTGTGCCAGATATTAAACATCTTGTTAGACTTTCAATAGATATTAAACTTTAAAATGAATTTCAAAATTTAATACAATGTTGCCAGATCTGCCAGTTCTGTCAGAATAAGATTCAATGTAAAAAACTCAATTGATATTTTCAATTTTCTTGCATTAATTCCTGTCTGAGAGAAACAACAAAGTTTGTCAGTTTACGGAAATAATGTTATATTTCTGTAAAATGCAAAAGTCAAAAATAAAGTGAAAAAACTCTCACCCTTGCATTGAAGCCAAACGAAAACTGGACAGAATCGGCCAAGAGGCCTTGTATTTAGCTCTTTGCATGGGTTATGTAACAAATCCAAACAACTCAGAATCTTTAAAATGTTCAGATTTAACCTAAACCTGACTCACTGACCAATCGCATGAACCTTGGGTCTCACAGAAATCATCATGATCGGTGAAATCTAACCTCGCAGTGTGAAAAGGTAAACTTTTACAGATCAAATTTTCAAATCATACTTAAAGAATAAAATGTAACCTCGACAGATTCCCGTTGAGTGCGCCCGATGTAAGCAGCCTCATTGGAAACTTTCCTCGGCTAATTCCAGAAATTAACGAATTTCAGGTGCAAATGTGCGTCTCTACACCGGAAGTTTTGTTCACACATGACATTTAGCAACCTTTGTTCATATCTCGTTTCAAAAGATAAAATCTGAAACAAAAATAAGTATCACAATTTCCTAGAAGCCTAGAACGTGCTGAAACAGCTAATTTTAAATTTCAGACTTGTAAATCTAGTCCAGACGTTGCTAGGCAAGTTAGAATTTGTACATACTTCGCACAAACAAAGAAAACCATAACAATTCAAGTAATTTCACAAATTCAGAAAAGTTTTTGGAACTGGATGACTTAAGGTTGAGAATGTATGAGAAGGAAAGAAGCAAAAGAGAATGCCTTCACTGTAGATCAGAAAACTTTTTCTTTTTTATTTAGCAAATATACTGCTGAACAGTTACTCATAAAAGTAAGGAGAGCAAAGTTTTATTTACAATGCTCTCTAATATTGTCTTAATAGTTGTAACATTTACAAATTTGTCACACAAAAAAAAACACATCCATCCTTGCAAATGAAGAGCAAGTTAAGGCTCTTCAGCTGCTTCATATCACAGGCAACATTAAGTACTGGACAAATTAAAATGTGGTTTGCATCTGCCTAATATGTGAGTAATTGCACATTTTTATTCTACAGATAAATGTATTGGCTTTTTACAGAAACATGTAAAGAGATGTTTAAAAATTACACATAATTGTTGCAAAACCTAAAAAGCAGGACTGACCCATCCTTTGAAAAGAAAGAATGTTCTGAACTATCATGCTTGACAAAGGGTGGCTTACTGTTACAAGACAAATATCAAAGTCATCCCTAAGTATTGAAGAAATGTTTAAGCATGACTCCCATTTTTTATATGAAAGTAATAGGTTAATTTCTAAGATTGATGTTGGTTGTTTCTGTAAATGGAGTCTTTAAAGAGAGAATGGGCATCTTCTGACATCCTCCACAAAGTATTAAATTCCTGAACTTCCTACAGTGAACAAGGGAATCAATCATTCCACTTGTACAGAAATGAAAATAATTATTCTTACTAATTTGTAGAATCTTAAAATTAAACCAAATCAGAGAAAAATAGGTTTTAATATTGTCGCATCCATCAGACTGATTTGGCCATTTTGTTCTCTTGGTGAAGAATTTTATAAAATGTTTCCTGTCAAAAAAAGTTCAATGTGGAAGGTAACGTCTCATTTTAGATAAAGCAACAGTCAGTACGTGGCCACCATTGGTTTTTATATTGGGTGTGGCGTTATCAACATCAACATGTGTGAGAATTGTTACCTCCAATTGGATCTGTGATAAGATTAAAAATGAAGTTTACAAGAAACCTTGAACTTTTCCCTTCACAGGAAGTTATAAAATAAATGTGTAATTTAATAGAGAAGGATTTTACAGACTTCACAGGTAAGACAACCCCCACCTCATCCACCCTTAAAGTTTCAAGGTAACAAGGCCTGTGTTGCACAAAAACTGTTGGCACAAGAGGATTTACTATAAATAGTTTTTAGGCTTTTAGGCTTGTGTATGTCTTGGGTTAGTGAGAATGTAGACAGGAAAGGCAATTGGAATTATATAAACCTCCACTTTGACCAATCGGGTTTTTCACGATACGCGTTTTACTCAGATTATCTGACAGATCTCTATGTAGGGAAAAGCAAAACAAAAATTCAAAATTACCCCCAGTCGGGATTGAACCCAGGACCTATGGATCATCACTCTAATGCTCTACTGACTGTGCCAGCCTGGAATGTGTTGGCCAGAAGATTTCTGAAGTGAGCTTTGTTTCAAGCACCACTTCACATTTTGGACTTTGTTCATTTCTAGAATCAATAGAGCATGACTTTATAAAGGCTGTGAAAATTCAGGCTGGCAACTGAATGTTGACTTAGCTCAGTTGGTAGAGCATTGACATGATGATCGAGAGGTCATGGGTTTCAATCCCGACTGGGGGAAATTTTTTGACCAAATTGTTTTTGCTCTTCCCTGTGTAAAGATCTGTCAGATAATCTGACAGAAACTCTTTCCGTGAAAAACTAGAATACTACAACACAGGTGCCACCACAAAGTGCTCACAAAATCAAATGAAATAATAAACTTTCATCCTGCGACATTACAGAGTTGAGCATTACCAACAAATTCACTTGTCTAAAACAATTGTGTCTTGGAAACTTTGAATTAGTTGCATTTCCGCAAAAAACATATTTGAACAAATCGTAGATGACCTGCGAAAATTTAGAAAAATTTGGTATTCAAGGTTCCATCTGGAAAATCAATCAATCATTAGGAGATTTCTTTTGAATTAAGAGGTCGAAATCGCGTGCACACAGGTCAGTTTAATTCCCTGTTTCGCACCTTTGCAGATTTACATCATGGTTGCGGGTGGTACCTATTGTTCTTGCTGTACGTTAATATTTATGAAAGTACAGAGAGAAGCTCATTGTTCTCTTGATTGCCCTTATAAGGCAAACTGGCAGATGTCACCAAAAGTGGCATTTAAAGTGCACTGACCTGGGTGCACTAAAAAGTGCACTCTGGCATTCTGAAACAAAAACTGGTCTTGTAACATATCAAATGAAAGAGTAAGACAAGTATAACAGATTTAGGTAAGTTTTACAGTGATTTGAATACATTTCAGTACAAATTTAAGTAATTTTTACCTAGTTTTTGGAGATGGTTTTTCTGCTGCTAAATCCAATTTTTGCTCATGTCCAATTAATTTTTCTCAAATAAATATTTATCCAAATTCTTAATCCTTTAGTATACAGACAGCCAGACAGTATCCACAAAAAATCAGAAATATTAATCTTAATGGCCTTTTCTGTAAGGTTGAACTTGCCCCATAATCCATGTATTCACCACACCAACTAAATGCTAAATGAGACCAGGAAGGCCATTGCTTTAAATCTTTAAATGGGAAATATTTTTTGGTGAAATCTCATGATTTCTCTCAAGTTTTGGAAATTATTGACAGATTTGAATGAATGGAGCCTTCTGATTGGCTGAGAGAGGTAGTCACATGACTTGGCAGTGAGATTTGGGGTGGACACGACGAGTTTGGTCATTTCTATGTGGAAATGATAGCTCTGCATGAAGCCTACTAGCTTCCTTGTCTTTGCTTTGCTCCAGTGACTTTCTGGACCATTTGCATGGTCTTAAAAGGCAAATTTGCATATTCTGTCAACACAGGGTATTGACCCCAAGTACAAAGAAGCCCTCTGAACAGTGTTCAAGAAATCTGAGTGAAATTCACATCACAATAAAAAATTTTGTTTCTATTGTAAAAGAGCCATTTATAGGTCAATCTTGAACCATGATGTAAGAAATTTAATGGACTCGAAATGTTCATTACTGTCCTCAATGCACTCACTCGCTGGCGCTCACTCTGTGCATTATTTCCCAGTAATGAACACTTCTCTGTCCGTTAAATCTTACTTAATGAATAGGAGTTGTAGCGCGACAGTGGAGACTACTGATTTGTTCAGACGCAATTCCAAATTCTTTCCTGTTGTTTATTAAAATATCAAGTATTCAATTTTGTTTTCTTTATGGTAAATGATACAACTAAAAATTAAATCCACAGAAAAGGTAGGTCTTCTGGATCGCTCTGGCTTTTCTTATATCTGATCATTTAATACGCAAAACTTAAAGCGCGAAATGCTAAAATAAACCCAATGTCCCCAGTGTGAAAAAAGAGCATTTCTTTTATTTCATTCCTTATAGAATTGATGAATGATTCTGAGCTCACAGGTCGTGTATCGATTAGCAGTATCTTATAATTATTAATCCCTTTTGTTTAGATAATCACACGGATTATTTTGGTACGAAGTGCAGAGGTGATCACAAAGAAGGAAATCACAGGTGACAAAGATTAGAAGTGCATTCATTAAAAGGGTTTAAGTTTGCGTTTCTTATCATTACTAGTACACGTACACCCTGAATAAAGTTTTATTTCCATTTTTAGGATGACCTGAAAAGTCTGACTAAAGTTTTATAATGGTTGTCTATGAGAATTTTATTTTAAGTTTTTCAAGTGTCTGGAAGAAACCAGTACTTTCACCAACTATTTGATGGTACATAATCATTTCTGACAGAAAGGAGATCCGACCTACGTGGAGATGGATTTCTATTTCAATAATTATGTGTATTTAAAATTTTGAAACAACCAACTTTTTACCAGAGTATTTAAATTGCAATAGCTCCACAGAGGTCGGATCTCCCTACTAACTTTAATCAGGGTGAGGTAGAACAGGCAGATAACAGTCAGTCACACTGGACACCTTGAATCTGCTAGGTATCATGCAGCTGTGGATCCGCGGGGTTCGGGCTACCCTCAAGGATGTTTCGAAAATCCCCATGAAATAGAGAAATAAATTGATCCATACTGGGTTCGCATCGGGGTAGTTCTCGCAATAACGAACGCACCTTTCAGAACCAGTGACATTCATTGGTAGATTTTACTTCCGTTTCTGTAAAAGGATTTTACAGGGTTCCCTCACAATTTGATTGGTTCTCACAAAATTCAGCCTGTGCAGAAATTGAATACGAAGTAGAAGAAATTTTGTAAAACTACTTGTTAATATAAGTTTCTGCCTTGCTTTCATAAATTTGACAAAATTTTACGCAAGAATTCAAGACATAATTTTACCACTAAATTCAACTGTCTGATAAAGAGAACTATGGTATGCAACTTTAAAAATCCTAGGTCAGACATTAGTCTAGGGACTTTTTGAAGAACCAAACTTTAACTTTTCTTCAAGTTCGGTGCAGAAACTAAACAAAAAACGGCTAAAAACGTAAAAAGGTGTCAATTTATGACATCCGTTACAAAGGGCGATAATCAAGGTGAGACAAGCAAAGATGAAGAACCAGAAACAGAAACAATCTTTAATTAACCAAACAAAGAGTTTCTTATTACCAAAACTAATGAGAAGGTCGCTGGGCCTCGTAGCTCAATGCAGAAAGGATAGGGTGATGAAAGGACACAGTTTCACACAATAAGATATCCATTCTAAGCTGATCCTCCCCATACCTGATACCCTCACCTTTTAATCTCCGCAAACACTAAATATTAACCCAGGTAACTCGCAGGAACTTTGTTTCATTCGAATAAAACCAACTCAACAAAAGAGAATCTTCTATTCGTGGAAACACACGTTCCGAGTTGTAGTTTTGAGCGCAAATAAAAACTTGTGATTTGGTTCTGGAAGTTGGTATTCGTTCTGTAACTAGAGGAGCAGCTGCGACACCTTCAATTGTTTCACAGCACTGGACACTACAGGTCTTATTGCATTTACACACAAATCAATCAGCACGCATTATCTCAATACAATAACAGTGCTTTTGCCAGAATGTACTTCAGCAGATTAGCTTTTTTACGCACGTACAAACTTAATTTTGTAGATTAAACGTTTTCTTTTTATGAATGAATTATAACATCAGGAATTTCTTTCATCTTTAAAATTTGGTTTACAAATCAATCTGTGACTAAATTTTGTTTGTATACTAGCAAAAAATACTCAAACAACACAAGAAAGAATTAACAAAAAAGAAGTAGGAGTGACTGAAGTGACAAGACGAATCTGTGCATTGTCGCGCGTACGTTTGATTCAGGTCACGATGTCCAACGGTGTTTATCAATAGGAAACCGTCAATACATCTATAACACAGACGGCAATCTTACCTCCGCAACCGCCCAGCTCATCTCTGTCTGAAGCTGTCATTGATATCCTTATCATTGATATAATACCCGGACTGACCACAGCGCCCGGTGTTATATAAAACATGCGTGCGTGGACCTGTCCCTGACTAATAGATCCACAACCTTACAATTGGGATGTTCTAATTGTTCACACCTACTGTGCTAAATACTCCTACTGTAAAAACTCATACGGACCTGATAGGGACACAGGTCGTCAATGTGACAGTGTCTGATGCAACAAGAAATGGATGATATATCCATATTGTGAAGAAACAAGAACGCATGAAAAGCCATTTGGACGGAATCTGTTGACGTTGTAACGGGTTGCGCTAAGTGGAATTTTCCGTCAAGGGTGACGAGAGACTTTTGGTTGACTTCTATGCAGTTTTTGGTGGTGACTTCGGTTAGTTTGAAAAAAATACGGAAAAAGAGAGTAGCAGCTATGGGAATCAAGTGAGGAAGGAACGTTTTACCTCATTTTATTAGAAAGAGGACAGTTCACGAATTAACATTGAGTCACAAATACCGTTATACTAAAAGGTCATACATAGAGATTTACAGTACACTTACTTGTCTTTACAAAGACAAAAACAAAAACAAAATAAAGCATCATCATGAGTGGAGGAGTTCTGATGAACGAGCAAGTTTACAAAGACGAGACACCGCCGCACAGATATGCGAGGAACAGTATCTTCCACTCAGAAGACATCCAGAAGACGACAGCGACGGTGACGGCGGGAGATCAGTACTGGGGACCGACAGATTCCCCGCTCAACCTCTCCGCCGCTAAACGAGACTGCCGGACGTATCCGCCGGCGGACATGTCAAGGTCATTACACGGTAAAAACTACTGCAATACTTACTACGGAAACCGGGCTGATGATTACAACAGAAAGTACTATTATCATCATGGCCAGAAACAATCAGCCGGCTATTACAGCCAGCCGGATAACCGGCAGAAAATGGGTCATGCCCTACCAGAACCTAGTCGCCATGTGTACCAGAGTGGTAATGTACCTTCTCAGTGTACCCGCCTTGACAACGAGAAGTATAAAACGTATAGTAACAACGACTATAACAGGAACAGTCACATAGGACATGCCCATGTACACCACGATAGTAGTGGTAACTATGGTAACCAGGCAAATAGTGGACAGATGCAATACAATGGTGTCTACAACAATTCAATGAGCACAGGTTATCATCCCTATGGTAACCACTATCACCGTAGCAACAACAGGGTTGCGGGGCAGCACGGTAACGTTGTGATGACCCCGGGGGTGCTGAAGGGAGGGAAGAAGCGTGTGAAGAATATGTTCACGGCGTTGTTCGCGCACTGTCAGGTCTGCGGGGACAGAGCGACCGGATTCCACTACGGTGCGGACACGTGCGAGGCGTGCAAGGTACGAGTTCTATGTAATTCTCTTAAGGTTGCAAAAGTTGTTTTAGTGTATGTGGACCAAACACAGACCATGAAATAAATCAGGGCTTAATCAATGCTGGGAGGTGGGACGTAACATAAAGCGCCTGAACAGAAATGCGTTCTCATCCTTCACGTTTTACTAAATTAATTAAGGCTCAACCACACTGTGCGTTTTTTTTCTGATTTGCGACTGCTATTTGTTTTTGCTTGTAATGAGTTAAATAGGAGCTGGTGATGGTGTGGTAGTTGTATTGTGTGAACACTTCCATTGAGTCCTGCACAACCCATTTGTTGCGATAAGAAGAATCGCAGTTGCAATCAGAAAAAATCGCACAGAGTGAATGAGCCGAGCAGTTTCGTTGCGTTTTCGATGCAATAACCCACAGGTAGTGACACCCCTCGAGCAAAGGGTAAAGGTATTTACACTATAGTTTTCGTTCCTGAATGCGTGTAACAGTTCCCAAACCTCATCTTATGCTCTCGTGTGAAGTTTAGTCCTAAATGCATGTAACCGTTCACAAACCTCATTCATTAGGTGATTTCTTTTGAATTAAGAGGCCAAAAACCCATGTAAACAGGCCAATAGAATCCCTTGTTTCACACCTTCGCAGATTTCGTGAATAGAGGTTGTAACGTGGCAGACGACTGATTGGTTCAGGCGTAATTCCCGATTTTCTCATATTCTCTCATGTGAAGTTTAGTCCTCGGGTGGGACGGGTGAATGAAATTCTGTAATGGCTTATTCGCATACACGGAGACGGGTACGGGGCCCTTTCCTGGTGACGGGAACCTGTCCCAGATATGGCTACAGTAGCCATTTGGGGGCAGAGATCTGTCCTTACGGACAGGGATCTGTCCCCTTTTGTGTGCAGTGTGAACTTTCTGCACAGTATAACTGTAGCCATAGATGAGTCAGGGGGAAATCACATGAGAGAGAGGGATCCGAACCTGTATCCGTCTCCATGTATGTGAATAAGCCATAAGAGTTGGTGATGTATTTCTCCATTTGACCGCGTCATTACCAGGGGGTTCAGCGCGGCGGATCGCATACTATAAACAGATCGCAAATGAGCCCGAAATGATCGCAGATGAACAGTGATAAACTTCAATCAAGTTTAATCAACTTCATTCATGTTTAATGAACTTAATTCAAATTAAATGAACTTAATTCA